>JAWQFJ010024638.1:0-57500 GCA_034096865.1 Theodoxus fluviatilis | reverse complement strand
ACACAGAATTTTATAGAAATAAGATCAATCGCAATGTACTTGTATCATGCTTTCAAGAGACGACGTGAGGCGATTGCAATTGAGGTTTTTCCTACCGATGAGGCATGAACTTAATGTACGTTGTGACAGGCCGGAGGCCTAGCAATTAAACTCGTTCGTTCGGTTTTTTTTTCTCTCTCTCTCTCTCTCTCTCTCTCTCTCTCTCTCTCTCTCTCTTTCTCTCTCTCTCTCTCTCTCTCTCTCTCTCTCTCTCTCTCTCTATCCCTCCCTCTCTCATAGGTGCTCATTTAACTTTCTGCTTATTCCTCCACGCCTAGCTTACCTTTCAGGCGCGCCTATAGATTCCTCCTCGTTCAAACAATTCCTGTCCTTTTCCAGTAGAGCGGCCTCTATTTCAACTTGCATCCCAAACGACTGCCATCTTTACGTATTACTAATGTACTGCCTGTCTCGCCTGTTGCTGGAACTACCTCTTCACTAACTATTGTTCCCCAAGGACAGCCGTCTCATCTTGACTGTTGCTATCTCTCCCAAGCATTGGCAAATATTTTCAATGTTGCAACGTTTCTCTTAAGGCTGCCTACCCATTGTTGCCCCTCACCTACTACGGGTGTGCATTTATAGCTATACCGATGTTTCCACAGGACACTGCTGCATCTTCCCGCTGTAGATGCCAGTCTTGCTAATGCTGCATTTTATCACATAAGGCTTCATCCCCCTGCTCTCTCTATCCTACCATTTCCTCACTTCGAATTGCTGGCAAATAATCTCTCAGAATCTTGTCTGCGTGCATTTGACTGGTTCGAGCGACTTTTCAAGATTGTTACATACAAAGGATGGCATAACGATTTAATAAAAACAGTTAAATATACAAGTGTCTAAGAAGGTTTTCGCCTAAGTTTACGATAACTCGATATTCATGAATTAATGTGAGTGTGTGTGTGTGTGTGTGTGTGTGTGTGGGGGGGGGGGGGGGGGGGGGGGGGGGGCTCTATCGCAGGCTTACGAAGCGATCGATCACCCAGTTGAATGCCTCCTACTAAACTGCCTTAGTCGATGTGCCCGTCTTCGAAAGTATTACCATTGCAACTCCCTGACTCTGCTGCTTCTGCCAGTTCCCACTCTCTCTTACAACTCATTCTTTTCCCTGGGAAATAAATAATTTTCTCCTGCTATTGCCTATGCACATGCTCATCCGCCACTACATGCTGTTGCTTCTCCTCCTCACGACTGACATCTGTCATCGTTGCTTCTGGAGCAACAACGCTGTTCCCCAAGCCATGGTCGTCTCTCTCCTCCGGCCAATGGAATGCCAGTTTGAGAACGAGGCCAGGGCCAGCCATACTTTCTTCCTCCCCGGAATGAAGAGCGTCTGTCCTGGGAGGGTGAAAATAGGCAGAATCTGGCGCGACATGGCGGCAGGTTCCGTCGCCGTAGTTTTTATCAATAACGGGTGAAGCTTTATATTCTAACTCCATCCCACGTTTGACTCTCAACGGGTGGTCCCTACGCCCTAACTCCAGGGCCCGACACTGATGTTGGACGCAAACGTGACAAAAAGTAACGCGTCCGTGTTTAGGTGAAACTCCCCGGACAGGCTAAGTCAGTCAGGCGGGGTGGCGGGTGCGGCCTAGGCTGAGCGCTATCGGTAAAACCCGATCAGCATTACCAGAATACCAGATTTCTAAACCGGTCCTATATTTTCCTATATGCTACACTTATATATATACTTTAACTACTGTAGCAAGAGCACCGAAGTAGCTTGGTACTTGCCGGGCATCTTATTGTAAGCTCTCTTTTCATTGGTCAGTTGCGCGCGCTGGATTCTGATGATTGGTCAGTTGCGCGCGCTGGATTCTGCCTGTTGTCGTGGTGAACTGGCAGTAGTTTGATCTGAACGTCGAGGGATGTGGCCATTGTAATGATGTGCAGCATTGATAACTTCCTAGGAAAGTTTTTTCACCTGGCAATTTAATTTGAGATTATTTAAGGTCTGGAAAGGATTGTGGAGCGGCTGAAAAACCATGTAAATGGTTTCATTTATTGCCTGTTAAAGTTCCACACAAGCGAGCAAGCGAGCGAGAGAAGGAGGGGGGGGGGGATGTTGAAGGGGAGGGGGGGGGGGGGGGGGGGAGGGTGCGCGGTGCGAATCCATATGACTGTTAAATTTGCTACGACGAATCGGCTGAACTCGTGATATTCTTTAATTGTTAAAAAAATTGCGTCCTTCTGGGAAACACAAAAGGTCGGGTTTCTGGAGTTCTACGCATTTTCTTGTTGAAAGCCTTACGCATTCAGAAAGTCACTGCAAAGCCGAAAGCATCCTTATCATTGCTGAACGCAAAAACTCAGGTTTAATGCAACGTTTCTCTCACGCCATGTTTCCGTTTGGCCCTAGTCTGGGCCTCCAATCCCAACTCCCCACGGCCTGTCTCGCCCTCTCTCACCATGTTCTTAATCAAACGAGGGAGACGTCTGCTGGAGGCCGACCCTTCCTGTCTTTGGCTAAGTTCTCCGGAAGAAGACTCGTCTGTTTTGCCTTTGTAGCACGTTTATTGGCCTCCCACACCTGTCCATCGCTATAAAAGAGCTCGTACGCACGCTCAGTTTCCAGGCCACCCCCATCAGGTCGATCGATACCGTGTGGTCTAGCCCGGTGTCTCTGAGACTTCTGGAAGCAGCATACAATTTTAAACCATGAAATATACCTTTTTCTTGCATGGAGAAAAGAAGTGTCAAGCCTCTCTGTAGCTTCACCCTGAATGCTATGCCGTGCCACCCGAGCCACGTAACACGAACCTACCATCAACCCTTTAGTATTCACTTCCACGTGGCCCCTTGCATGTTCCACACTCTACGTTCCCACAGTTACAGTACATTCTGTGGCTGTGAGAGGCTGTGTAAATTGATATACGTCATTAGTGCGCTTCCGAGGTTCCGCTGAAAAGCTCCTCACATAACTATTATGATATTAGTCTCGACACAATTAAACTTGTTATCCATACAAGCCATGCAAAATGAACTGCAGCTAATTATTGTTTTAGGAAAACTACATTTCGCAGCAGAAGCCTCGATGAGTGTCGAAGGCTTGGTAATTAGACTAATGTTGAGGAATTTTGCATCACCAGAAGCCGATACATCCAATGCCTGTATATCGAGGAACCAAAGTGAAACCTCCCAAAGTTAGAAAGAAATAAAGTCTGTGATGACTGCGCATGTAGCTGTAGCTCAAACGTTCCAGGGCATTACATTTTTTTCAGTATGTAGGTGAACGTCCTTCGACGCCGGGAAACTAAACTGCAACGTCCATTCTCTTTTACATAGGACCGCTTTCTGCAGCGCCGAAAATATCCTTGTATCTATCCAATTAATTCAAGGACTCATTCCTGAGAGAAACTAGGGTAATCCAATTCGCTTTGGTTCCCTTGACCTCGCCAACGCGGACGCCATCTTAGTTGCAAGCGAAGGGTGTCCGAGTGGAAGGTTTCCAGAGCCGCAGCTGGGTTTCCCTTGATGATGCACCCTCGCCTGCCTCTGGCGCCAGGACCACGACAACAGGCAGAATCCAGCGCGCGCATATTTTCACCCTCAGTTGAAGAATGAGGTCCTTCTTCAGGTCCGACAACTCCTCCTGCCTGTCTTTTAACAGCGCCTTCTAGGTCAGCAGATGGCTGACACGGAGCCGTCAGTAGCGGGACTGATGCCGGCATCGCTAACCTCCCTTGGTGATGTATCGCTTACCTCCCTTGCTTCAGTTTCTTCCGTTTCAGTGCCTTGGTTCTGACATTGCTTCCTTTCTGCGCGTGTGCACTGGCGTTTCAAGTCTGGTCTGCCATCTTGAAAGTTCAGGCAGCGGAAGTGAGGGTGCTACAGCAACGCTTTCATCACTTCTCTCAGACATATTGCGGCTGACATAGTTGGCTATCGGGCATGGCGTTTTTGTGTTTTCTCCTTCTCCACTTCCAATTAGTGCGGACGTTCTGCGAGCATCTTGGCGATTGGCGTGCTTCGGAAAGGTCTGACGGAATCTGTGGTTCTCCGGGAGCGTCCGGAATCCTCGTATACGTGATTGTTACGGCATAGCGTGTTGAGAACAGCGCGTACATTCCCAGACGGCCCCGATGTCTTCTCGTAATTGGAGAAAGTCTGCAGTGGAATGGATGACTGAGGAACGTTTTACCAAGTAACAGTTGTACACCTGTTGTGAGAGGTGTTTCTATCTCCTGACAGTTTGGAGTCTGCAAAAATGATTTATAGACTGGTGTTGCTAGCGATGCATACGATAGATAAGTGGTTTGTTTGTGCTGGCAAGGTTCCGAGAGTACATATACATGTACACGTTCGTGCGTGTGGACGCGCTCATGCGCCCAAGCGCATTCACGTGCGTGTATGTACGTGTGTACGCGAGTATCTATGTGTGTATATGTGTGTGTGTGGTCCATTATGTGTGTATGTGTACGTTTGTATGTGTATGTTTGTATGTGTAAGTGTTTGTCTGAATGTGCGTGTGCGTGTGTGTGTGTGTGTGTGTGTGTGTGTGTGTGTGTTTTGTGTGAGTGTATATATATATATATATATATATATATAGAGAGAGAGAGAGAGAGAGAGACAGACAGACAGACAGACAGACAGACAGAGAGAAAGAGAGAGAGTGTGTGAGAGAGTGTGAGAGAGAGAGACACAGAGAGAGAGAGACGGAGACAGAGACAGAGACAGAGAGAGAGAGAGAGGGAGGGAGGGAGGGAGGGAGGGAGGGAGGGAGAGGCACAGAGAGAGAGAGAGATAGAGAGAGAGAGATAGAGACAGAGACAGAGACAGAGACAGAGACAGAGAGAGCGTGTGTGAGTGTGTGAGAGAGAGAGAAAGAGAGAGAGAGAGAGAGAAAGAGAGAGAGAGAGTGTGTGTGAGAGAGAGAGAGAGAGAGAGAGAGAGAGAGAGAGAGAGAGAGATATATATATATATATATAGAGAGAGAGAGAGAGAGAGAGAGAGAGAGAGAGAGAGAGAGAGAGAGAGAGAGGGAGAGAGACCACAAGATTCGTGAACACGGAAACGTTAGTAGGATGTTTTGCACATCTCCACGCTGTGTGGATCAGCCACAGCCTTTGTCGCTGGCTCTGTTCCATAGTGAAGCATCAGGGTTTGTTCCTTTGGTATATGTCGACCTCGTCTGCAGCAACCAATAAATCCCAACTCCTCATGCATGACTAGGCAAAGAAAGGTAACCCGACCGACCCTATTTTTAACTGCTGACACTAAAATCTTGTTCGATCGTGAAAAAAGGAAGGAGAAAGAAAAATAATGGATGGTAAACAACAAAGTGCGTGCTGTACCATCTTCCCTGCCATACAAGCAATCTGGAAATCCAATATTTAAATATTTTAACAAGCGTTTTCAGCGAAAGAGTTTAATTTCAATCTGGCCTGTAAAAACATAGTTTTAAAAAGCTCAGGCCGACCTAACGACCCTCATGTGTTTTGCAGTGTCACCGTGACCACAATTGGATGGGGCTTACAAAAGTATAGACAAGATGCTACATGATATCAAATGGCATCGACATATCGTCATGTGTGTTCATATCCAAATCATGGATTTTCCTATGTAAGGACGTAGACATAACTGTACACAGCCACAGATTCGTTTATGATTGAACATTTCATGTAATAAAGTTATGCCTGTATTGAAGGGAGACCTGGTACTGTTGTTCAGGCAGCCGCTTGCGTAAAGTTGCAGGTGCAAAATGTACTGGCGAATGTGTCGGCATGCACGAATCATTACGGAACAAGTGTATCTGTCAGCATGTAACGGCGTGCGTAATTGGAAGTACTACATGTATTCATATCTGTGTGCATTTTTGTATTTGATGCATTCATGCTTTCGCGCATAACTGCTTTACGATCTCCTTTCTTCCTTCTACTTTCAAGACACCCTTTTCCACAAAAAGCATCAACAAGCTCATTGGGCTTTGACGAGTTATCTCCCCTCGAAAAAGCTGTCCGACATGTGTTCTCCCACATGGGAGATCGTTCAATCTCACTTTGCGTGATGAATGACGTTTAATTACTTGCGCGTACTGTATTGTATCGATACTTAAGTGTTCATTTCATCTTGTTGACATTCAATGATAAGTTTTGTAATACAACAACCATTCGCCTCCTGTGAATGTTTCATCGAGTTCTTCGCCATTCATAATCATATCAAGCTGGATGCCATAAATTCAAAAGTTCTGTCTCCATTTTGGGGGGTGGGGGTGGGTGGGTGGGGGTGGGTTGGCGGGTCAGACCTGAAGACAATCCAGAAAGTGTTTGTGTGTCGCTGATGTCAGCCTTTCATAAAGTAGATGAACTTTTTCGCTGGAATGTCAAGCCTATTCCCTATAGTCACAGATCTCAGGCATGCATTAGTTCAAACGTCAGCCATGATCAGAGCTTCTTCTTCTTCTTCTCCTCCTCCTCCTTGTCTTCTTTTCCTTCATCATTTGCGGTATGTGTGTATAGCATGCACATTTCCCAGATTGAGATGATGGATGAAAGCAATGTCTGTTAATATTAGGCAAAGCATTGATGTAAAGCAAGCTGGGCGTCCAACTTAGAGTTATGGCCTAAACTCTAATCGTCCCACTGCAAATTTCGTTCTGCTGAATTTCTCGAAATTGTCTTATCTCCAGCAGTAAGCTGATGAGCAGCGTTATGTGTTTGTCAGAAATAATTCATTTCGAGACAACTTTGATGAGCAACAGTAATAACAAAAGTTTCCATTTAGTGTCCAACAGTGAGCTTTTTACCTTTATTTTACAATTCCCCTGTCTACATTAGAAAATGAACACACAACAACAGACAGCGTGGAATTGGGCGCCAAAGGGAATCAGTTTATTTGCCTTTGACATTATGTACGTTACAGTAGTAGATCTCACCTAGGAATACAAAAGCAGGCAGAAAGATACACAGAATCAAAAAGTCACATGAACTTTATTTTGCTGAAATTCACAGTGCAATCAGAAGCGATACACATCCGGGCCTCTATCCTTGACGGGCGCCATAGTCAGCACAAATCAGGCAGAACCCGGATGTTAAAAAAATCGGACATCAGCATGACGTCCCTGAAAATGAGGGAAACCCAATGCGGGATCGTGTGTCTACTCGACAACACAGCCGCGGGGGGGGGGGGGTGGGGGGGGGGGGGGGGGGGGGGGGGAGAAAAAAGATTACGTCATTTGCGACGTCGTCAACAATGCTGACGTCACGAATCTGCCCAGAGCCTCAACTGGAAGCAGACTGGGCAGCCTGCTGGCTGTATAGAGTGACTGGCTCAGCTTGCAGTGAAAACTGCAGGCTGGTGCTACAGTAGACGTAGTGCGCTAGACCACGGCCAAAGATTCTTCCATGATCACTCCCTCAGCATCAGGACTGGGGCAGAGGGCCTCTGCGTGCTGTCTACTCTAGGATGCACGTGTGAACAGAAAAAAGGAAACGTCCGCAGCTACTCGGCTTTGCAAGATGATTCCATACAACCACTGACAGTTTCTTGCGTTTGCACCTTGCACGACAGCAACGCCTCCCCGAAGGAAGAAAGTCTACTGCATATACGGAGATGACCGAATAGACAAGTAAACTTTTTTTGGACTTTTTAATATTTTTTTTTCATCAGCATTGGTCGTTTGTCAGCCACTGCAAAGCAACGTAGTCAAATCCTTTGAAACAAAAATGCACAGAGCAGAAACGGCAAGAAACGGCAGAGGAGTGTTCCACGGCCATTTTAGCAACGCGCACGTCCTCAAAAGAAGTGAGATCACACGACATTATAAATAAATTAGGACAGAGACAACTCAGTTAGAACATATACAAAAAGAAAGAGATAGAGAGAGACGGACAGCGCGGGCGACGACTGAATTAGTTTCAGAGCCGACATGTACAGCTGATAATTATTATGTAAGAAGTACAGGATTCCACAACTATACAGTACGGCAGATCAGGGGAATATCCCAAAGAAACCTTGCTCGAAGAATGTTTGTATTCACACGGAGAGGGGCGGAGGGTGATGGAGAGCAGCTCAGCTCTCGGCAGCCTCCTCCTCTCCCTTCTTCAGCTCGCCTCTCCAATCCGGTTTGTCCTCCTGCAAGACCACAAGACATCGGGAGTCCACCTTCAACCCATGAGAACAAACCTTCCTCGGCAGGAGGAGAGAGAGTGAGAGAGAGAGAGAGAGAGAGAGAGAGAGAGAGAGAGCGAGAGAGAGAGAGCGAGAGAGAGAGAGAGCGAGCGAGAGAGAGAGCAAGAGCGAGCGAGAGAGAGAAAGAGAGAGAGAGAGAGAGAGAGAGAGAGAGAGAGAGAGAAAGAGAGAGAAAGCGATAGAGAGAGAGAGAGAGAGAGAGAGCGAGAGAGAGCGAGAGAGAGAGAGAGAGAGAGAGAGAGAGTTAGTTTATTCGATCATGCCCCTGGCCCATTTCAGAGAGTCCACTAGTACAAAGTTTCAGTCCTCTGACTCTACGATTACACACAATATTAAACAGACACATCATGCAAAGAACAGAGTTTTACAGCCTCAGCTCTTCTTGCAATTGCTTTTAACAAAAACATACTCACTGGTCTTACAATAATTGATTTATGTGAAGAAAAAGGTTATCCAAGACTATTATTTTGATTTATATGTTGTACAAGGTGCATCAATTGCAAATCACTTAAGACAAGGTAAGTAAGAGCAAAATCTAGGCCTGTTCAGGAGGGCGACCACTAGCCAGTGCTCGCTGTGCTCGCTTCCTGAAAATATTATTTGGGTATTAGTAAACACTGCTCGTAGTTTTTACTACTACAACTGCTCCTGCTGCTTTACTACTACTACTACTACTACTACTACTACTACTACTACTACTACTACTACTACTACTACTGCTACTACTACTACTTTTAAGATTATTTCTAGATTAGCAGGTGTGAAAAGGCCAATCCAGGAAGAGAGCATAGCGAGCACTCGCCCTCCTGAACAGGCTTTGTGCTGCATCCTCGTTTTCCCCCTGGAGCAGTGGACACAGGGTGTGTAATTGTACATTCGGATACCTGAATCTGCAGGTAAATAGTTCAGTTATGCCCAGTCTGAAAGAGCAAACACATCCCTGTTAGTTGGTTTTTCTTGTTGGGGGGAGGGGATCAATGATGCAAATCTGTCACTCCCTCCCAATCTTGCTCTCCATTCACGGCAAAATTTATTCAACACTTTTCCTTTCAGCAGTTTCAGAAACACCCTCTCGTTTTCCTCACTCTGGTTCTCCCACACATTTCCAAAACCATGTTCAAATAGTACTTTTTGAATGCCCACAAACCAAGGAAAGCAGATATGTGAATTGCCCTGTATCATCCTACACACATGTTTTGGTGACCGAATTTCATTCATATTAAGAAACTTAATTCAATATTTTATGCTTTGTCCAGTCCCTCCGTACACCATCATATTTGGGGTGAAATGTGCTATATTCCATTTTTTTTTAGCATTCAAATGGACACATCTATTTTAATACAGTCTTTCATTTCCAATATTTCGGCACCATGCAGAAACTTGTTTGAATCTGGTCATCAAACAGTTTGAAAGACATCTGAAGAGTAACATGGGAACTGTTATTTATTGACTTGTTCACCAAAGCAAGAGCTGCTTTGACTCGGTTTGCCAGGTCCGTTTGGGTAGCACTCGCAGCCAAATTTGCCATTGCATATTTCCGAGAAATCTATACTATGTTACAATTTCCAGTTTCGTTTCTCCGAAGAACCAACTTTTATGTAATGCTGTGTGGCTACCCAGTCTATTTATAATAACCTTTGTCTTTTGAATGTTGATAACAAATGCAAGTCTATCAGAGACTTTCTTTCAGATTTTAACTGGTTGAGAAGATCTGTTACAGTGTGCTATAAGAGAACAACATCATCAGCAAAAAGAGAGATACACAGGTCGGATTTATTTGGCGTTAGTTGAACTGAGAGAGAGAGAGAGAGAGAGAGAGAGAGAGAGAGAGAGAGAGAGAGAGAGAGAGAGAGAGAGAGAGAGAGAGAGAGAGAGAGAGAGAGAGAGAGAGCATACTAAAACAAATATCTAACTATTTAATATCTATGCATTACACGTCTGAGATACTTATTAACAGAAAAACGAAATTTCCAATGGCCAAATGATTAGCAAGAAAGTATCGTTATATTGTTAGGAACAGTCTAGTTCAGGCCAAGACACAGCAGACAGAGGGGTAGTTATTGGGGCAACAAACAAACCTCTTCCTTCTCGTCCAGACCGAATTTGTTCTGGCCAGTGGACTTGAGGGTCGTGCGGAAGTCTCGCGTGTCTTTCTTCTCCAGCTTGGCAAGTCTGCAGAGAAAAGGGGCAGCATCTGTACCGTCCTGTCACAAACGTAGGATTGCCAACAGGTCCAGCTCCCGTAGGAGCTGGACCTGTTGGCAATCGTGCGAGGCGATTCGGTGCCGTGGTTCCGTCCCTCCTCGGGATAACGTGACTGTTATTCATCATCATTACAATCTATACACATCTGCGCCCTCTTAAAAATGGAGCGTTAACACGACCCATTTAATGTGATCCTTTATTAGAATGGTACATACCAACTGATTATGTAACCCAGAATATTCAGGGTGTTAAGAGGGAGGTTTTGAACCACTTCAGCTCAGCCATGACCTTCTGCATTTATCCATATAGAAAATTACAAAAACACCAATGTTATGTTGATTTCTTAAAATGCTTTTGGGAACATTAATAGTTTTCTAAATAAAATTACAAGAAGGGCAAAGCCCATACGACTCACATGCTTGACCTTGACCTTTATATGACCTTGACCTTCAGGTGACCTTCAAGGTCAAGGTCAAACAACTAAACCTACCAATGACATCATACACGAAGAAATGCTTTACACATTTTCTCTACCAAAATACATGTGACCTTGACCCAAGGTCAAGGTCATCCAAGGTCATGCAACACAAAGCTGTTAATTCAAGACATAGGAAGCACAATGGTGCTTATTGGCACTTTCTACCATGAGATATAGTCACTTTTAGTGGTTCACTACCCCATTTTGGTCACATTTCATAAGGGTCAAAGTGACCTTGACCTTGATGATATGTGACCAAATGTGTCTCATGATGAAAGTATAACATGTGCCCCACATAATTATTAAGTTTGAAACAGTTATCTTCCATAGTTCAGGGTCAAGGTCACTTCAAAATATGTATACAATCCAACTTTGAAGAGCTACTGTGACCTTGACCTTGAAGCAAGGTCAACCAAACTGGTATCAAAAGATAGGGCTTGCTTTGACCTATATACCACTTGTAGCTAAGGTCGCCATTCTCAATAACGTGGGAGAAAATTGGGAAAATGTGAAAAATGACTGTTTTTGAGACCACATTTATGGCTCCTGTGACCTTGACCTTGAAGCAAGGTCAAGTCACTATGTATATTTTTTGAGGCCTTGTCATCATACACCATCATGCCACATTTGGTGTTGATAGACTTAATAGTCTCCGAGAAAAATCCAACGTTTAAGTTTTTTACGGACGGACGCCCGCCCGCCCGCCCGGACGGACGGACGGACGGACGGACGGACGGACGGACGACACGGCTCAGTACATAGACTCACTTTTGCTTCGCATGTGAGTTAAAAACCCTCCCCACAGATCTTTTCATCTTTTACTTAGCTTCTGTATTTGTGCGTACACTCAACTCTATATTTTTGCACACAACGTTTTCAGTAGTCACATTTTCTGGTTTCGACATCCGGCTAGAGGATTTGCCGAAAATGTATTCTCCTTCAGAATTTACGTTTTCTTCCATCTCACTGACGACAACTCAGTTCCAAGAAGGCGATGGCTTGATTCACATGCGTAAAAGGAGAGAATACTCACTTTCCCTCTGTCTTGTTGACTTTGCGGAGAACGGGCTTGATGCTGAAAACAAAAAGAAGGATGTGTTTATAATAAACTGGTTATACAACACATTCAAGGTATACTTGTTTAATTTCAAAGTAAATTTGTTATGCAACTGCTTTTACAATAGAAATGTATTTCCAAAGCCCCCAAAAGCTGAGTTTCTGTATACAACTGAATTTGCAGAAAAACTTTCCACGGATATTCTAAACATGTGTCTGACGTACCAACGTAATCTCAGTCGTGAAACACTTATAACAATAACACCATCAATGAAAGCCATTCTAATTAAACTTTACTTTTGTTATGACCAATTAATGCATAATCACTAATGTGTCTCTGGCAGCCAAGTATGTAAGAATTAGAAGCAGTGAATAAATCGAATTATTTGTGTCACTTGATGAGCGAAATGCAGTAACTGAGGTACAACCACACAGACACTACTATGAAATTACAGAGAACATGTATACGTACAATTTTCCCTTGGTGTCGTTGACCTTGAGGGTGAGCTCGTTGATCTGTGGGAATGTGCAATAATGCGAAATCAGTTACATGTATCTCGACAGTGCGGCATCAGATCTTAAAGAGACAAAACATTGTTAGTGTGCTATAAAGAAATGCGAATAACAAAAGTTGCAAGGGGATCGTTAATTGCAGAATCATTGACCTGCAGCTTGGAATAGTAAACGCTCTTTTGGCTCCATGAATTCTTCTCAGGCACAATTGTGATACGTTACACAGAAAAATTGTGTTTCAGTGTCCATGTACCAATGTTGAATTAATTGTGTGAAAAGAATTTAGAATACCAGCAGCTGTTGGCTTTCTCAAGACCCTCCTAATGAGTAATTTTCAGTACACCTGATAGTTGTTTCTACTACTGTTGGTTAGTCGAGTTCACCAAAGGTGTATCACTAAACTTCATTAATGTGCAGGTTTCTCAAAGGAGAGAAAGACAAAGGAGGTCACAGGTTCTGAGCCTCTTAAACTGTTTCTGTCCCCTGCGGGTTTTCGGATTTGTGTTACACACACACACACACACACACACACACACACACACACACACACACACACACACACACACACGCGCTAATATGGTAGCCCACCTCCCAGTCCTGCTTGCGGATCTTGACCTCCCAGTCGTAGACCTCCTCCTCCAGGGAGGCCACGCGAGAGTGCAGGTTCTTCACCATGGTCTGGAGCTGACCTGTTGAGGAGAAGACACAACGTCAGCATGTCTCAGACACAGGAAAATCCTGTCGTTTGGTGCGATGTGAAGCTGTCCTTGACAGAAATGGAAATGCTGGTGTTTTTAGTGACGTGTTAACTCTTAGTTTCCGCTTACTTCTTTCTCTTCGTCTTACTTTCAGTACGATTCACTTCCTCCTTGGGATGCCATGCAACACTTTACCTACGTGGAAAGATATGATGAACAACTACGCCCAGGACAGATTACATCCAAGTTGTTTTTCATTTACGTTAAAAAAATCATTCTTTTCATTTGAACCGATTTCGCAAATAATCACTTTGGTGGTAACCGATTCAAGTTAAGCCAATTACCACGCATAATCGAGCTACGCTACGAACAGTTTTCCGTGATGCAGAAAGTTAGGATATGAATGAATGGAGGGACTAAAGCCCGCACGTCTGAAATCACTGTGGAATTAATATAGATTTGGAAGTGCAATGCAACAGGAAGGGAGGGCAGTGACAGTCCGTCTACAATGTATGCATTGCTATTTGCTCAAACCATATTCTCCTATGCCTTGGTCATTTAAGCTACACACGAGAGGATATCGGGTTTGCTTTCAACAAGCAAGGTGCTCAAGGACGAAGCTTTGTATATTTGGAAACGTCTTTATTTCACATGGTAACCACAAATCGACTGCAAGACAAATGTGGTAAGTATGCAGCCTGCCTCGCGGCACACTTATAAGCTTTGAAAAAAGGAATTCCCATTGCAAACATGATCAGGTTAGATGGGGCAGATCAGGTAAGTCACATGACAAAGGCAATTAAGATCAAAGCATCTGATCTTCTTTGACTGGAATGTCAAAAGCCCAATTAAGGAAAAGTATAGTTGTTGCATAATAATGATTCTCTATTATTTGTTAATTTCTTCGAAATAACTGTTGCTAAATTTCTGAGTCAGGTGAGGAAAAAAAACCTTAGTATCACTACTGTCAGAAATGACAAAAGAGATGTCATTATATTAGGATTGACACTCGACACACACAGTTGTGTACGAAATATATCTACTTCACTCGGTTTTGAGTGCAAAATTTCGTTTACAAGTGTACTATATGATCACACAGATGTTAGTGTACATCTCACAGCAAACAGCAAAAGAGAGTACTTCAGACATTATGTTTTAGACGGTATTCTCAGTATACGAAAATGTTTCAACTAGCAATGGAGAGCACAAACACGAGAAAGAAAGATAGGAGGGAAGAACTATCACTGATCAAGTAATCCGAAACTCGGTATGAACTAGTTCAAACTGTCTAGTTACTGGCATTGTATACTTTGTGGAAAATATAATGATATTTTCGTAATATTTTTCAAAGCAACTGAAAATGAACGGGGACATACAAACATCACAAACACAGATGGTACAGTTCCAGCAGAGATCATATCAAAATCGTGGAAGATAAATTTCAAAGATAGAAGAATGTATCTCATTGGCTTGCGAAAAATGTTTTCTGTAAATCTCAGGAAAGCAAAAGCACTGTCGAGGAAGTATGACTTCTTCTGTTCTTTTGCAAGAAGGGGACCAGCAGAAAAGACAGAACAGATGTGAATGAGTAGATATCTAGGTAAGCAAGTGTTTCTACAACTGAAAGAGTGATACTACGTATACATCCACTATATTATAGCTATTTTTACATATCCCCTCAGGAGAGGGAAGGAATACATGTAGATAAAGAGGTTGTGTCTACACCAGCAGAAGAGGCAGGGTCGAATAAGCCAGGTACAGAACGTGGATACAAAAAGGAAACGAAGATTCGTGCTCACAGGTTATGTTACAAGGAACGGTACATAAAACGAAGCCGAGTTCGGGGAATAAAGAGGAGAAAGCAACAGAAATCTTAGGTGAAAGAAAGGAACTAGATATGCCCCAAAGAAGGTCATCAATACCCATGACTACATGAAAAAATAAAAGCGAATAACATGTCTAAGAAGATATTAAGCATATTTCGAGAAGACACCAGGTATCCGACAAGTGACTTTTGCCACAAAGAAAGCGCCGAAGCGCGCAAGACACAAGCAGAAACTGGAATCCTGAAAAGCGGAAAAGAACAGAATTCTTTAAAGAAAGAAATAAGTGCTCAGCTACCTTGGGGCATGGTAAAGATCAGACATGCTCGAAATAAGGGACGGTGAAAATGGGCGCCATGCTCTGAAGAGGACGTCTGGCATGCTTGGAAAAAGAGAGGGCGTCGGACGAATACCTTGGGAGAGTCCCTCCACCTTCAGGGGCTCCACACGAGAGTTGATGAAGGCCTCCTTCTCCTCAGCCTTCCTCTTGGCCTCATTTCTGAGGTCCTCGGCAGCTTTTTGCATGATAAGTTTCTACAAGGAAAGTCAACTTCACATGGCGAGAGGGAACAAACGCTAGCAGAGTTAGAAAAGAGAAACAGGTGGTCTGCTCACGTGCCTCTCTCATTAAATCAATGAAATCTTCTCAAATACCAGTTCCTACTGCAAGCTGTAGGTCTGATTACTGCACTTGTAAGTACAGCTGGAATGGACATATGTTCTTCGTACCATTGTTTTCAGTAGGCCTTGAATTATTGCTGAAGCGATTTTTGTCTGTTTTTGAGTCTCTGGTTCATTTAGTCTACCCGTTGTGTGGGATGGATTTTAATGCTGCACTTGAAAACTGAAACTTACGATATCTCCCAACAGAACGTTGTACTGAAGAACTTGATCATCAGTACTTCACAAGAATTAGTAAAGATCGAAATATATTTCATGGTGAATCTAAAATGTCTTCAACGAGTGCACTAGTACTGTGGACTCTTTATATGGCGAAGTGCAACTGTTTGTCTTACCCCCAAACCCCTTCCTCCCTGAGCAGTCCACCTTTGCTAGTGCAGATTTCAATCAAATGTTCACGTGAAAACGTTTTTTAAAAATAAAGTGCTAATGTAAAGTCAGTGTTAGAAAAAAAGGTAAAACCGAACGAGGTTAGTGCAGTGTGGAATACCTTTGGTCATGCTTTCAAGGTCAGGCAATGGCGGTATTCGCGATGCCAACACCCGCTGTTTAATCAGCAAGACATCGTCACTGAGAGAGAAGTCACACTGGCATTCCATCCTATGCAAGTCACTCTGCTGTAGACCAAATATACAAACAGACATGCCAGCATTGCACCATGCGTCAACCAATGGTCAAAAGCAGTCGCACTAGCCATCATCTAGCACAAGTGAAAAACGACAACATCGACGCTACCGAATCTAGCTACCATGTTACATGATTCCAATCATCAAGCGGTACGATCTGTGAAAAGGGTGTATCGAGTATTAGGAACACAAGACTGAAATCAAAAGATCAAATCACGTGTGAAATTGATGGAGGAATGAAATGATGATGAGGACAGCACAGAATGGCGATGGTACAAATAACATCTTAACCAAAAGATGGTAGAAATACGGTACAATGTACAAAACTGTTAACGCATTCCGTTAACGAGAAAAAACCACACAAGAAATCGTTTCACATAGTTCGTCCTGGAGTCATTACACCACAACGAAGATCTGAAATCAACTCTCATATTAGAAAAGAGTCAAACTCGCAACAACAGTTTTTGCTTTTCAGTACATAAACGTATTCTTCTATGTCCGTGAACCGATCCTTAGCGTACGACGATGCAAGTAAGAAGCACTACAATGCAACAGCGTAGACCTTTGGCACTGTCGCTAATATGATTCTGGCAGAATTCCATTTTTGATAAAAACAAAAGCCTGCGCATCTACACTAATGTTAATGTATTCCATTAACAAGCAGCTTGTAAGTTTCTGAGTGGCCGAACTAGAAGCTATTTGATAGTAAGTAGCCAGTTACTGATTCAGCTCTAGGTAATTCAACATTTTGACCAAGGCCACTACAGAATAAAAGGTTAGATTTTGAGCTGGAGTATCATTCAAGGCAAATTGGTAATTCAGCCATGCTTTTAGTAATGTTATTTTTATATAACTGATTTCATGCAAGCTTAGGCAAGTTTCGTTGCTTTTGTGAAATAATTGCAAAGGTCCAAAAATGGCCCATTTATAAAATTGGAAATCGAAAGTTACAGAAGAGGCCTCAGGAAATTTGACAATTTATCGAATGAACAAATATCGACATAGAGTACCATACCCTCTCTGCTAGAGGTAAAGCACATAGAATTAGTCCAAACGCTAGCTTGCAGTGAGTGGGGGCTACAGTCTCTACCTCCATCTCTACGAAGGACTAGAGTATTACACGAGGAAGAAGTTAAGAAGGAACTAATGTTAGGTGGCTGACAAGATTCTAGCAAAGGGCTCAGTTATCTACTGAATAGTGTTGAGTGCTAGGCTAGTGACTTGGAGCCAGTGAAGATCGGCAAGTAGCGGGGTAAGGGAAGCTACTCTAGTGACAAGTGCAGGACGTGGGTTTCCTCCAGTGAGACCCGACACCAATTGGAGGGCAGCTGATCAATAATTATTTCAGACGTTATCGAGGTGAGGATCTTAATTTTTGGGAGGGCAAGCCAATTCATGTAACTGCATTTATTACTAAGCCAGACCAACACCATTAGTTGCAAAAATCCTCCAGCCTTACAGTACATCGCAAAAAAGAGCCTGTGCTGAGTAGCTTTTCTAGCCAGCGTTTACAGCAAGCGCCATCCTAGGCGGACACACAGGTTACCTCTAAAACTGTACTCTGGCATCGCGCGAAAAAAGCTTTCCTAACTGTTATGACAAAAGTAGCAGTACGCAAAGTAGTCTAGCTTTGAATCCTCAGCAGCCGATTCCAAACCTCTTTTCAGTTAGTAAATCTACCGATGGCTTGTTGTTAACAGAAGAAGCATTTATTATATATAAACAACGGTACAGAAGTTACTGGGGCAACTTTCAACTCTGCAGCTAATTTTTCCATGGAATTTACGCCTTCAGAGAAAGATGGACTTTAAGCTACTCTCACATGCACTGTCTGAGTGTCGTGGCATGTTAAGAAACCCAAACCTCATGCCAGTAAACTACACACTATTGTACCCATGGCTGGGTCTCTGAGCTGGTCCAAATGACATCTACTAGATGCTGGAGGCGTGAAAAAGCTTACCGGGAAAAAGTTTTGACTGTTCACCACCTTTCTCACTTTGACTATTTGGTGGCGTGACTTCTGGAGACCTGCGTTCACTCCACACTCACACAACAACGGACACAGGGCTGCAAAGTTGAAAGTTGGGTCGGCACTTGTTTTATTCTCTAGTGTCCATGACAACGACTAGCTTGTGACGAAGGCCCCCACCGAACATGATGGAGGACGACGATGGTTCGAGAGCGTATGGTACCGTGATGGCTTCGTGGCCATTTTCCAATTGCTTTTTTTTCCTTCTCTTTATTCCATGCTCAGGAGCACGTGGCAAATTTACCCAGCGCAACGTAAGGGTGTGATAGACACACTGTGGTCAGTTGGTGAATCAAATTCCAGGTGGAATGCAAGGACATGAGGCAGGAAGACGGACAGATCTATACCATCGCCGATGCTGATGAGTTTCAGAGGTAGGAAAAAATAATCAGGGGAATAAAAAGGAAATAATACATAAGTCAATTAATAACCAAAGACAGAATATCAGCAAATGGAGTGTACCTTTAGCATCTTCTTCTTCTCCGGGGACAGACCTCCAAGGCCTTTCCTCTTTCCTTTCTTCTTCTTTTCCTGCGTCTCCTTACGCCGGGCGGCCTGTGGGAAAATGGGTTTTAAGACAGGTCAACTACAACAAGGCATAGCTAGTCCCAACCGCAGACTGCACGTGCGCCTCCTTCTCGAAGCTGGAGCCGCCGCCGCCGCCGCTGCTGCTGTCGCTGTTGCTGCCACCTGCCGCTGCTGTTGGTTCAAGCTTGCAGGCTAGCACCCTAGCGGTTTTGGGTGCTAGAGTGGAAAGAAGGAACACTAGTTCCAGGCCCTAGTTTGACGGAAAGCTAAGAGGACGAGCCGGGCCAATCACCAGCTGCTCCGCTGGACCCCACGTTCTCGTCTGTGTGAGGCAGGGGAAAACATGACTCATTAGGGATGTCGTTGGACAAGTGTACAACAAACACCTTGCTTGTCTAAGACCACGGGGTCACATCAGCGCCCGCGGGAAGGGTTTGCAGTCGGGTTATTGCTGGAGGTGGGGCACTGGGTGACCGATGTTACATGGAGCACAAGGAATATATATTCCACGACTGTTACGCTGGGATAAATTTGCCACTTCTCGCTGGCCGGACTGTACATACCCTGGGAGGCATGAGTGAGTGACAGAACAAAACAGAAAAGAAAAGATATAAAATAATAAGGATGAACATAAGATGATACGTAGAGGGGTACATGGCGTTTGGCGCGTGATGGGCAATGAGAATGATCTCCAGTGGTTACAGATTTCGATGAGAACTATTCTACTGTGGTTTCACATTATTGCACACCCAAATTGAAGGAAACTCCATTAAAGCAGAATGGATGTTAATCAGAGATTGATTTTAGATGATTTCAGTGAAGCTCATCGTCTGCAGATTGTTCACTCGTTACATACAATGGCCAGTAGGAGACGACAGCTAAGTGGCTCTATTGCTCACTACTTCTCTGCCTCTGATGAATTACTCATAACATTTTTTTGATTAATAAATTGGTTGTTTTCTCATAGCCAAGACACTGAATTCTTGGAAACTGGTAGATAATATACTGCTTTACTCACTATATTTAAGACAAATGTAATGCAATTATTCAATGCTTGTAACAAGTATTTTTACCGTTATCGCAATAGTTTTCAGAGGAATTGCAAAATTGAAATTTTCCATAGTTAGATGCCAAATGAAGGATATGTAAAGGCAAAATGACCGACTGCCATCTCACTACAATTATAATCATTTGATCATGAAAACAATCACAGACTTTCATAAGTAAGTCAAACTTTGCGCTTACATTGGAAACACTCCTGATATGTCTATTTATAAAACTTAATAAATATTATCAAAACAAATACATGTAAGACATGATCTCAAAACAGTGGAGATGATTGTTAATGTGACAAATTATTTCAAGTTTTCACTTAAAACTTGAATCTAATTCAGTTCAGCTGTGGCATTTTAGAAATCATGTCAACAACAATTTATTCGTTACAATCAACAGTGACATTGCTTTATCCAATTTACTGCTAATGATCCTATTTATTAGTTTTAGTATAATTTGTTAGTGATTTTTCTGGGATGTATTCTGTGTTTTATTTGAAACCATCGACTTCTAAGAATGGCAGGTACCTCATCAACTATAATGATTTGTTTGCGGACTGAGTTTCAACGCTACTTCTACCTCACTTTGTGGACATCTTGAAAACACGTTGGGGTCCACTCGCGTCATCTCCGGCTGGCCAGGCTTGTCTAAATACCAACAACATTAATCACGTAGGTGGTATTAATGGCAAGTCTCAAAATGCTATTGCTACGGGAAATCGCTGCGGAAACGCTCCTAGCAGCATAGTTCAGTTAATTGTTACGTCAAGCATGGCTACCGTCTCCTGGAGTGAGGGAGGTCCGTGTTGGTTGCTGTCACACTTGGTGAGAGGGAACTGACTGACCATACACGCCTTGAAAAACACACAGGGGGATTCCGCTCCGATTCAAAGTCAACCCCAGGCACAGTCTCCGTTGCTGTCTAAACATGGTAAAAAAATGGGGATACAGTCCATAGAACGGTCTTCAGGTTGTGGTCTGGGGTTGAGGTTTGCATCAGAAGACGGCAATGCTACGATGCTGCTCATTTCTGCACGGTTTGGCAAACACTACACAAGTCAAGTCAGAAACCACAAGTTAAAAAAAGGACAGACTACACGACTCTTTTGCAGAAATGTGCAGCAATATTATTTTTCTAACACAAAATAATCTACAGGGATAAGCTCAGTGGGGTCAATAAAACACACAGAATCGTAAATCGTGACTGGGTTGTAGCAAAAGAAATACAAACTCAAATGAAAGCAAACAAAATAAAAGGACGTGATTTTGAAATACATAGTCTGAGCTAGAGATTGAATGATACTGAATCAAATTGGATTTCAATATATTGAAAAAGGTCGATGTGAAAGTAGTATTAATATATACAGCATAAAGGTAAGTCATCACTACACAGCTGGAACAAAATAGGAAATTATGAGTATCTGAAAACATAAGAATTGAAATTCTTAATTATGACAATCAATTAATGCAAAGATATCAAAGTAGAAGATGATTTCCTATCAGAATAAACGCTATCCTGTAACATTTACCAAGGCAAATGGCAATTCAAATGCATTTACATTTACACTCTAGGCAAACGCCCGATCAGCCACATTTACAAACAAGAAATTTCCAATGGGTGCTTTACGAAAGAGGCACAGCGTCAAATAAGTCAAACGTCCCGTGGTTGCCTTCATTCCGCTCACGGACAGACACATCTAGCCTAGATGGATACCAAAAGCAGCGGCTAGGCTAGGTGGGAGAGAAGAATGGTCACTACAGGGGCGGTGGGTGCACTGGACAGACATTCCGAGGCTGGGAGTGTGTGTGTAGCGTGAGGGCGCCCTCTAAGATACGCCCCAAGCCACAATGTGTGTGCGGTCACGGGGACACCAATAGCGGCACAGCAACGAGAGAGGCAGGGACAGACGCCACTTACCTCCTGCTCCTCCTTCTCCTGGCGCTCGCGTTCCAGTCTATCCTGCTCCATTTTGGCTTCCTTCTCCTGCAACAACCGCGCCAGCCAACAGGCAGAGTTAGATAAGAGTTCTCTCCCTTTGACTGGAGTTATCTCCCCTTGAACCTGACTAGTTAGGCTTTCTCACGTGTATTTTGAGGGTTAAAACAAAGTAAACGACACTTCCTTCCCTGTAGTAATAGATTAGCTCAGACTTGACTTTTCTCCCCCCCCCCCCCCCCCCCCCCCCTCAAAATTGATGTGCAGCACAAAGCAAATGACAATGGTTAGAGCTCTGAAGTCCATGGTCGCTTGGTACTAACATCCGTTCTCTCCATACGACAGCAGAGGTAATTTCACACCGTAAAACGCAATAAGGTTCAATATTCTTTTTGGGGGGACGGATGTGGAGATAGGCTGGTGGGAAGTGGGAATGGGGGCAGAAATGTAAAAAGCTTGCCACTTGAGCAAATGAAAAAAAGTTCTGCAAATTATCAACTTTTTTAACTATAGGATTTAAAACAAAACCTGAAAGATGCACATGTACAAAAAGTACACTACTGGTTTTCAATGTGCTAATGAACTGTACTACTTTGCTGAATAGGGAAGATGCAAACATACGGTCAAGCATGCTTAAGCACTCATTCACTGAAGTCAGGCAGACTTATTGTTTTTGTTACATGCGGGGCAACTACGAAGAGAAACCGTGCAGGAATCATTCAACTAGACTCAATGACTCTTCCGATTGCTGTCTTATCTAAATGCTTACTAAGGTCTTAAAAGAAAAAGATGAAAAGTTGAAACTCACATCTCGTTCTGGCATGGTCGCCTTCTCGTCATGCAGAGCCCTTGAGACTATCCCAGCATGCATAGCACTGGACGCCATCCCATCATGCAACTGGCTCAAACAAGTCCCTGCATGCTCTGAGCTTTTTGTCATCTCACCATGCTGAAAGCATTTTGCCCTCCCGGCGTACCCAGCAAATACTGCCACCGTCTCTGACTGCTCTGCGATGGCTGCCAATGCTTGGTCCATGAATGCCAGAGCCAGGGTCACTTCCTCCCGCTGCTCCCTTCCCTGGATTGTGTGTCGTCTGGGTGCGTCGTCCCAATCCGATCCATAGCGGAGATTCTCGTGGTAGCACGTGCCAATAACCATACTGTCTTGCTTGTTGAACTTCTCCATGAACTCGCCCACAGTCAGTCCTGAAGACAGACGAGCATTCCTGTCCCAGCGCTTGTACTTGCCCTGCCCCTTAGGCACGCGGTAGCTTTCCGGTTTAGCTTCCTCTTCCTCCTCCTCTCTCGACAATTTCTCAAATCTCTGCACGAACCGCTTGACGTTTCTCGGCCTCGACGGAGAGGCGTGCGAATCGCCCTGTGTGGTTTGAGAACAACTTTCTGATTGTGGAGTAGAGTTTTGCCTACGAATACCGTGGACAGGTCCATAGGCTGAGGCGTGAGGTTGCGTTCCATATGCCTGCGTCCTTGCTGTGCAGTAGTTTCGAGGTGTGGCGATGTGAGCCACAGAGCTGCATTGGCTGTCGGGAGAGTCCAGACTGGCCTCCTCCAGCTGCAAGAGACTTTGGGTGCGCATGAACTCCTTGCCTTGTGTGGCTGCAGTGCCCGCTCCAGGTGCGTCAGTGAGACTGTACATGGAGCTTGAGATAGGACGGTAGTCGGCCAGGAAAGCCTCGCTACCGCGCATGCTGCAACTAAGGTTCTGAAGGGAGCCTCGTTTCTCCCACCACGCGTCTACTGTGGCTTGGAAGGTTCTGGTGGGAGGCTCAGTTGCCAGATCCTGTAGCGAGGCTGACGTAGGGATGGGTACAGGAAAATATGGAGGGTCTTCTTCTTCAAGACAAAACCAGGGCATCCTCCCCCTCCCACGTGGTAGCTTCCCACCAGATGCAGAAGTGGGCTGCAGCCTGTAGCCAGGACTGTCCTGAAGTCTCCTAATCGAAAGAGACTGCTTGGTCAGCCCCTCTTGTCGTTGATCGCTAGTTGACAAAGATGCCAAGTTTTTCATGGAGTAGAATTTTTTCTTGGAGAATGTGTTAATCAAATGTTGTTTACCGGAACTGAAGCACAGGTTCCCCTGAGAGGGAAGTCGTGAAAAGAACTTCCCACGGTACTCTGACAGCTGGCCTGTATCATAGAAACCAATCTTGCTCGTGTTGACGTTTTGAGACGGAGAGGCGGAGGACATTAGGATCTGTTCTCGCTTTTTGCCATACGGAGATTGTAGATGGTTGGCATTCTCTGGAAAACCGTCTACAGGGGTCAAACACTCCATTGTTGAAATTGCTATGAGATGGCTGGATGTCAGGGTACTCCTTAATGAATGGCTTGGCAATGGCGTTAAAGTTTTTTACTTTGTTCCAGTAGAGGCCCGACTTGCCAAACTTCACGAATTCGTGGTGTTTCTTCTTGGCAAAGGTGAGATCCTGAAGCGATCCGTGAGTAGGTTATTTCAGACCGTCGTGGCTGTCATCTGAGCTCAGTTTCCGGTTTCTGGCGCTGGAAGGTCTTCGAAAAGTTGGCGCTTCCATTTATCCCTCCACATAGGGTGGCCAGTGTCTCATCTGCTCTCGGTTTCCTCTGGATAATGCTTGCCCGCCGTGTGCAGACATGGGCCCGATCTGTTGGTCGAAGGGAAGCTGTCCACTATGGAACCACTTGGCTCGCTGGCAGTCGCCTTTTTGCAACAGACCGTGCATGCTCAACTCGATGTCGACGTCGCAAGCTAGGGAGGAGGGTTCTCGATGAAAGGGGTCAATATGTCGGTCTCCGACCAGCTTGGGTTTTGGCGCGGGAACAGGAGGCATGAGTGACGTTTTCCCGTCTGTCTCCATAGTACTTTGGACTGCTCGACTCTCGCTCTGCAAGCCAGCTGCCTGGGTTCCCTGCTGCTCAGTGGCTGGCCTGGTCACATGTCCATGCTGCCCAGGGATGTCCTGGTTTTGCTTTTCGCCTCCTCTTCTCGGCACAGTGGCTGGAGATGCTTCTCGTGGTTTGGCGAATGAGTCAGTTACTGCCCATATATGGACTTCGGAGATATCGTTTCCGGCGGTTCCGTTCCGTGACTGATTGGGATGCGCTTTCTGGAGGAAACCCTTTGGGAATACACAGGTATCATCCTCTGATGAAAGACTGCACATCGCATGTTGACTATTCTGAATGTTCACTATTGCGTTTTGCTGGTGCAGTTTTGGGTTCGCTCCACCTGTTTGCTGGGACAGCCCTGTAGGGGAGAAAAGAGGGGGATTTTCAGGGCTGGACTTGGTGCTTTGCCCCAGGATTCGAGACTCTTGATCGTGGCTTGCTGTGGCCTCCCCAAACATGGCCTCCAGCTCCGTCACCGAAACCATCGTCTTCCTCTTCTTGGGTGGATAGACTCGTCTGGGTTGCCTTCCTTTGCTGTACATCTGGGCACCCAGATTTTGGTAAACTTCATCCTCCTCGTGAAGTTGCAAATGGAGAGAATTCTCCAGTCTGAGTTTTGGACTAAGGACCTCGAGATTTTTGATGGTGTCATCCTCGTCGCCGTCAACCACGCCGTTTTCGCTGACGGCTTTCTTTGAATCTGCACTAAGTGACTGATTTCTTACAAACTTGTCTTTCTCTCGGATCACTTCATGAGGGGGTTGCCTGGTTTGGCGTTTGTCACTTTTGCTTCCTGGAAGTCGGTGAGGTCCCAGTGAGAGAGGTACATCGTTCTGTCTCTCTGCTGCATTGCCTCCGTTGTTGCGAGTTCTCCAGAAGGTTCACTTTTGCCCACGGAGTCCATGCCGTCGAGGAGGCTGTTGAAAGCCTGCAGGCTGGTGTTCAAGAGGTCCTCATCTTCATCTTTCTTCAGACCTTCGTCCGATACGACAGTGGTGTTCGCCTCGTTGGCTCTCCCAAGCAACTTTATTAAATCCCGATCGCTCGTCCATCGAGTGCAGACCTGAGGTCTTGCTTCCCCCTGTTCGTCTTGGTCTTGCAAATGGAGAGCTTTCTCGGTATTCTCATGTTTGCTTTTCTGCTCCAACCCTTCTCCCTCTGCGTCGTCCTTATCCTCCTCGTCTTCTTCATCTTCTTCTTCCTTCTCGTCTTCTTTCAATTTCTCGTCTTGGTTCTCTTCCTCTTCCTTCCATCCATCTTTTTCTTCTTCTTCTTCTTCTTCTTCTTCTTCTTCTTCTTCTTCTTCTTCTTCTTCTTCTTCTTCTTCTTCTTCTTCTTCTTCTTCTTCTTCTTCTTCTTCTTCTTCTTTCTTCTGTCTCTTCTTCTTCTTCTTCTTCTTCTTCTTCTTCTTCTTCTTCTTCTTCTTCTTCTTCTTCTTCTTCTTCTTCTTCTTCCTTCTCGTCTTTTTTCAATTTCTCGTCTTGGTTTTCTTCCTCTTCCTTCCATCCATCTTTTTCTTCTTCTTCTGTCTCTTCTTCTTCTTCTTCTTCTTCTTCTTCTTCTTCTTCTTCTTCTTCTTCTTCTTCTTCTTCTTCTTCTTCTTCTTCTTCTTCTTCTTCTTCTTCTTCTTCTTCGTCGTCGTCGTCGTCGTCGTCTTCTTCTTCTTCGTCGTCGTCTTCTTCTTCTTCCTTCTCGTCTTCTTTCAATTTCTCGTCTTGGTTCTCTTCCTCTTCCTTCCATCCATCTTTTTCTTCTTCTTCTGTCTCTTCTTCTTCTTCTTCTTCTTCTTCTTCTTCTTCTTCTTCTTCTTCTTCTTCTTCTTCTTCTTCTTCTTCTACATTTTCTTCTTCCCCATCAATTTCCATTCCATTAATCAAGTCTGTACTACCTCGAAAGTTTGTACATGGTTCTTCTCTTGCAATCTGACGAACCAAAACACCTTTCTCGTGATCTCCTTTGCTTCCACCACCTACATTACCATCGTCAATTTTGCCATTGGCACTCTCCTCTTAATCCTCCTCCAGCACAGTTGAAACGGGACTTTTGCCGTTGAGATGTAATCGATTGTTTCTCGGAGTGATATAAAATTCGTCAACGTCTGAGTCGGAGAGCTCTTCCTCCAGGGACAAAAGCTTGAGGGTGTTGTCCTCAGCAACCACCAATACATCCTTCCTAGGAGGATCCAGATCATTTTTCTTTTCAAAATCAGGGCAGTCGGATCTGATGCCACTTTTAGGTGACGTCATCGAAGACTCGTGGGCCTGCGAGTATTTATTTGGCATCCGCACGTCGTCTGCTGGTGACGAAGAATGCGTGTCATCGTTTGATTTGTGTAACGTTGCCTCTCTGTTCTCATCTTCGGTGAATCGATTCCTGGTTTTGTCCCTCTCATGAGGGAAGATTTCATGCAAAGGGGACCGATACTGCCTGTCCTCTGCATCCCAGGTCTTTTCAGTGCAGCTGTTATCTCTGCTACTTACTCGCACAGTTTGTTTCTCTCTACCGTTTCTGTCACCCTCGCCGTCCAAAATCCCGCTGCCTGGAGAGTCGACACTCTCGTCAGGTCGTACAGACACTGACTCAAAGTTCGAGGCAGTGTGTCTTCTTTTCGCCCTTGCTGTGCACGCAGAGTCTTGGTCTTTGCTTCCGCGAACTTCTGGTCGCCCCATGTCAGTGTCGATTTCAGTCTCTGCATCCTCCCTGTCCGACCGTTGATCATTGGAGTCACTCATGGAGCCCAGCTTGCTGGAGGACACCGAGGACGCTTCGATGCTGTCCCGCTCTGTGTCTGTGTCATGCTCCTCAGAGGAGGAATGTCTTTCCAGTGTCTTCTTGTTCCTGCTGCTCTCAGTCCTAACTCCTGATGGTGCGGTGTTCATCTGTCCTGTTTCCCCACAACAGCCTGTCTCGACGTTCATCTGAGAAGAGCCGATAGGAGCCGTCGTATTCTGCCTCTTTGTCAACTCTTTGTTTTTATCTTCGCCACCTGTGCTTTCACTTCCATGCTGGTGCCGGAACTTTGACCGTAGACTTTTGTCTTCCTTCTCTCCATCATCAGCGTTTTCTCCACGAGCAGGTATCTCATTTTGAAGTTTAGGGTTGCTTTCTTCGTTTTCCAAGGATGACTGGATTTGAGTAGATCTGAAAGTTTTTCTCTCAGCAGCATTTTCGGTTGTCAAAGCATGTCTGCTCTCAAGATGTAGTCCATTTCGATTATCAGTTACATGGACGTCACGACTTGTGAGACTCGATGGTTGATCAGTGCCAGTTTTAGAAAGGTTGCTGGTCCCAGCGCTTCCACCTCTAATGCACAAAGAGTCTGGCCCCTCTTTGTAGCTATGATCATGTTTCATTCCTTCAACTGTGGCAGGAACATCTTTGGCAGATCTTCCAGCTGACGTCTGACGCCTTAATTCCCCTTTGGTGCTCTCATAGTTTTCATGAGTACGACCATCTCGGTCCTGAGGCAGTCCTCTGTGCTGCTGGTCTCCTGGGTATCAGGGGCAAAGGCTTCGTTTCTCAGCACGGGGGCTTCAGTGGCTGCTTTAGGGCGCCTGGAGCCCCCGCTGTACGGGATGTAAGGAGCAAAAGGGCGAGCTTTCCTCGACTCACCTTTGGTGAAGTCATCTGCATTGAGGAGGATCTTTCCGACGATGGTCCCTGTTCCTTCTCCATTTGCGATGTAGTCTTTCTGGAAGTGACTCTGGTAGAAAGCAGGCTTCGAGGGGGAATCTTCGGCGTCATCAGGTGGCGCAAGAGTGAGGTTTATCTTGGACACGTGGCGGGACTGGTGTTGATCACTGTTTAGATCCTGGCTGTCTTCGCCTTTCGAATCATCACTGTCTGGTAGACGTGATTTGGAACTTCTGCAGATTGTTTTGTCTTGTGACGTCCTTCTGTTTTTTTCTCCCCCTTGAGCGGCAGTTTCTGTTTGACAGTGTGGTAAGGATCCACGAGCACAGAATTTGCAACATCAGGGTTTTCCTCATCATGGATGTTGTGTGATTCCACTGCGGTATCCTTGCGAACGTCAGTCTTCATATTGGTTTTATCCCCGTTGCCTTCTCTACCGCATTCCGCTTTGCTGGCCTGACCTTTCCTCTCAGATCCATTTGCGGCAAAGACAGGTTTGATGCAGGCCCTGAGATGAATAGTGATTTCGTCACTCTCACCGTTGCCAGTGTCAGTCTGATCAAGTTTTCCTTTATGGATGTATCGTGGAGATGATATTTGCGGACCCGTCCAGTGATCTCTCTCCCTGTTGCTCCTAGTCTCTCTCGAAGTCGTAGTCCTGCTCGATGAAGTCTTCCTGCAGGTGTCGTCATTCTCGCCTTGATGCCCTTTGGAGTCCTTCCTGTCTGCATCGTCAGTGTCTATGGAGACGCTGCACTTGACTGACTCTTCATAGCTTCCTGTCTGCATCGTCAGTGTCCATGGAGACGCTGCATTTGGCTGACTTTTCATAGCTTCCTGTCTGCATCGTCAGTGTCCATGGAGACGCTGCACTTGGCTGACTCTTCATAGCTTCCTGTCTGCATCGTCAGTGTCCATGGAGACGCTGCACTTGGCTGACTCTTCATAGCTTCCTGTCTGCATCGTCAGTGTCCATGGAGACGCTGCATTTGGCTGACTCTTCATAGCTTCCTGTCTGCATCGTCAGTGTCCATGGAGACGCTGCATTTGGCTGACTCTTCATAGCTTCCTGTCTGCATCGTCAGTGTCTATGGAGACGCTGCATTTGGCTGACTCTTCATAGCTTCCTGTCTGCATCGTCAGTGTCCATGGAGACGCTGCACTTGGCTGACTCTTCATAGCTTCCTGTCTGCATCGTCAGTGTCCATGGAGACGCTGCATTTGGCTGACTCTTCATAGCTTCCTGTCTGCTTCGTCAGTGTCTATGGAGACGCTGCACTTGGCTGACTCTTCATAGCTTCCTGACTGCATTGTCAGTGTCTATGGAGACGCTGCACTTGGCTGACTCTTCATAGCTTCCTGTCTGCATCGTCAGTGTCTATGGAGACGCTGCACTTGGCTGACTCTTCACAGCGTCGGTGATTCCTGTCTCCAATGGGTTTGGCGTTCTCTGATTCAATACCTATATCAGCCGTTTCTTTAGGGGAACTGTCTTTGTCATATCATGATCTGAGGGCAAATTTCTCCCCAACATCCGCCTCTGTGGCGTTTGTATGTGCATCATTGTCGTCATTATCAACTTTAAGAGAACTTCCTGTGTCCTCCTTTTCATCGCACGAATTCTGATCTTCTGTCTGTTGCGGAACAAGGTATGTTTTCCTTTTGTTAACTTCTTCCTTTGTTTGAACACCTTGTAGGAGTAAAACATCCTCCTTCCGGGTTCTTCTGGACACAGCTGATTCATTGTCATGAAGAACATTGCTTACTTTGTTGTCCTTTTCAGGTACATATTCTTCTATATTCTCATCTGAAGAAGCTAGTCTGTCTTTGCACATCACCCTGCCGAAGTTCTGTCCATTATCACGTACTTGATTTTCATGCTCACCGCCGTCAGTGAGCTTCTGCCTTCGGTCTCTTGCCGCACTTTGCTCATCATCAGAGCATGCCAACTCAAAAAGAGCGGACCCTTTCTTTTTGGTGATCTGGGAGGGCCCGGATGGGGCGCTTTTCTCGTTTTCAGGCAAATCATCATCTTCGGTAAGGGCATGCACCTGGACAATTAAAAAAAAGCAAAGAATACATGCAGACATGCACACATCACGGCAGAAAGGAAGACGGATGACTGCTAAAGGTAGTCGATGGAAATTATCAAAGAGTATCTGCATATATTACAGGATAAACAAAAAGGCGAGGTGCGTGCAAGACTGAGAAAAGAAAAAGTCGCAAGAGTAGGGCAAACCCGGGTTTGAAGGAATTAGCAAAAGTTATGATCTAGTAGCAACGTTACACAGAAACAAAGACGTAAGGCAATCTCAGGTTTTGAAAGAGGAGCAAAAGCAAAGTAATCTCTTTATGGTTGCAAAGGTTCAGGTTTCATGCTCTGCGACCTTCCTTTATATCAACAAAACAGCTAACATGCGCAACGACGTTAAAACAATACACAAAGTACTAAAAACTCATGCAGGATTTGACAGCTCCATGCTTAAAAGACTTTCTCAGTCAGAACGTTTTAGACAGATGGTTGCCATGAGCAAGACGGAAGTACACATGTGTATATCCACACACACACACACAAACACACACACACACACACACTCTCTCTCTCTCTCTCTCTCTCTCACACACACACACACACACACACACACACACACACACACACACACACACACACACACACACACACACACACACACACACACACGCACACAGAATGTGACCTCCGGACACCAAGACGGCGTGCCGGAGGGCGGCTCACTTTTCGACGGTGATCCTCCTCTTCCTGTTTTTTCCGGTTTTCCTCTTCGCGCTTCTTGCGTTCCTCTTCGGCCTGTTTGGCTTTCACGGCCTCCTCTGCCTCGCGCTTGGCTTTCTCCTCTTCCGCAGCGGCGCGCCTGGCGGCTTCCTGCTCCTCTCGTTTAGCGGCCTCAGCAGCGGCCTGGCGGCGTCTCTCGGCTGCGGCCTCGGCGTCAGCAGCGCTGGTGTCCTGCAGAACCACACGCACAGGGAGGCGTCAATGACTGTGGTAAGACAGGTGACCGGAATGAACTGCACGGCGCAGGAGCGAAATGATTGGTAAAGATCATCGGGAAAACACTTGGTTGCTGCGAAGACAGAGTTTGATGGATGTAGGCTCAAACCGTCGGCATTTTATGCCTTTGAAGAAGTGGTGAATGAGTGATTGATAGGTCTCAAGTATGATAGGATTCATGCATCATATTTCGATAAACAGAGCAAACAACCCAGGGAGCTGCTTTAGCCGGACAAGGAGATAAATGATGTAGAAGCCGAAAAGATGCTAACGCCGATAGCACACTTGGAACTACAGCACCATATTTGACAGAGGAAACAGGGGCACACTAGCCTGTTCCCTTCTCATGAGAGATAGAAGACAGCAGAAGGTCGTTGAAGATTGTATCCATGCGTGGAAATCCGTAGCGATTAGAAGCAGTTTTCAGTTTAAGCACAAGCGTGCTTCTTATTCGAAAACGACTTCAGTATCATTACGGATTCCTTTGTTTGAATACGTACAGGAAGACCAAAATAGAATTCTCGCAAACTGACAACGGATTGAGAACGTTTAAACCTAGAGACTACAGAAGCAACTAGACGGAAGAAGTCTGCTTCTTTTGCCAAACGTTTTTCGGTGACCCGCAGAAAAGCGATAATTGGAATTTAACCACAAAAAACCCCAACAACAACAACCGAACAAAACCATCACAAAGAAAAGGAGGAAAGGCGCTTCACTTGTACAAAGATAGTGCGAGGGCAAAGACATATCTGTCACTGGAGACCTCACTGCTGTGCAGTGCTGACACAAATACTACTACAAAATACGTAGCTCCAGAGAAACAGTCAGAAGTCAGAAATGAAAGACTCTACGTCAATATTGCAGATGACTTGCAGGAACGACAATGATACATCACCAGACCATCATGGAAGTAACGCAAAGGAGAAAAACACTAGAGTAAACTGTGGGACCAATACCAAGGTGGAGGAACTAGGAGGTACGAGATGCACTCATTCGATTGATCCTCATTGGGTCTCTTTCGAGCATTGATCTACTGGAAGCTCACTGAAGCTCAACACCTTCATTCAACGTGTACATACTTTGCTGCATGGTGAAGGCGCTCGGTTAACAGCAGGATTATAGCACATAATAACTTAAGCTGTGCAAATGCTGATAGCGAGTAAAATTATTGCGCGTATGATTCATTAGATAACAAATAAGTTAAAATGTGTAAGTTAATAATTCCAGATAAATGATAGATACTCATGTTGAAATTAATGACAAAATAATTTACTTGTTATACAATTGCAGAAGACAAAAGCACAACTTAGGAAACAACTATTTGACAATAAATACTACTCTACAACAGACAGGAGTATGAAACAAAATTAACAAAATGCAAAGCTGTATGCTACAAATGCCAACTTATTTTTTCACAAAAACAAACATGCATGCTAAAGAAAAATGGTCATGGAACACAAACAAAGAGGTCAAATTCATTCATTATGACTATAAGATAAATGTCTTTTGTTCATCTCCGAAGAGATGGTGAGACCCATATGAAGTAGGAAATCGAGCGATTGGGATCAGCGGGAAACTGGTTCTTGTAAGACTGCAGCTTCATTAGTCTGATTGATTTGCCAAATGAATAAAGATAACACTAAATGAAAGTTACTTATGCATGTCATCTCAGCAACGTCGTGGGAAATAACAGATTTTGAGCCAAGATATTAAAACAAAATCTCCTCAACTGAAGTTTATTTTTAAAAGAATTCTACATTTTTTGCAAATGTGTTTCATGGAGTCAGTTTTTCCATTTCGAGTAATCAGCATCATTCTAAACAATGAGGACGCAGCAATGCAAAGCTTTTTAACGAAAGTTCTCTAAAGCTGAAAAACGGTCCCTCATTTGATTTTTACCTTTTTAATATTAAAAAACAACAAAAAACAAGCACAAGCGCATGCACTTTTTTGTAAGAAAAGAAACGACCAAGAAGATATGCAGACAATTTTTATGTGCATTGTCTGCCTGTGAACGTCTACACAAATGCAGGCATCAACGATCACAACGACAGCGCCATCTAAAAAAAGTCAAGGCAGCAGCAATCTCAGACAACAGTAGAACATTTAAAGGAAATTGCTTGGATGCCGAGGAGTCCATTTCAGTTCAAAGCACCTCTAAGCTGGTGGAGCCAACAAAGCTGCAAACATCGACAAGCCAAAACGACAACCAAAACAAATGTCCTCAAAATGACAGGACTTCAAGGCCGCTATCTCCAAGGGGCAACAACTGGGAAACGTCCACAGGGATTCGATCAAACATCAACCTAGCGCCAACAGGCACCATGTAACCACGTCATGGACCTGAAATCCAAATGCCAACTACAAACCAACAAAGCTGTAACAGTCGAACTTGCAGGAAGGGGACACAGTCTGAGAACTGTAAACACCAAGACTGGGAAGGCCACCACAAGGAGGGGCATCTCGATAGAGAGGCGTTCTTGCTATGCACAAACCTCTACTTCTGGTTGTGGAGCAGGTGCGGGTGGCTCAGGCTGAGATTCCTGGAGAGACGAACATCAGCCAAGTGTTGGACAACTAGAGCCAAGTTTCGCCTGTAGCAACACTGTGCCAATGCCTTTATGTCGAATTAACTTGGGTCCAACATCAGAAAGGAATGTCTCATTGCAAGAATTAAGTTATCATTTGGATTAGTACTTGCAAGTAAGAAGGGAAAAAAGAAAACTGAAGCATTGTAAAACCCAGGAGGGGCAATGCTGGAGAAACACGTATGTGCAAATTTAGCTTATCACTTTTCAAAGCAATCAAGGATGATTATTTATTAGAGATCATAATGTTGCCAAATACCAGTAGGCTATAAAGAAAGCTTATTTTTGTCATAAATGGTGTCTATATTAACATGATACAAGCACATCATTTCAAATGGCAAAATAGAAAATGTGAAGCACACGGAAAACTCGACACATGGTTCTTCATACACGTGAAGCTCTAAAGATCAAACACACCATTTACCGATGTTCCACTGCAAATAATACATGGCACAGCAAAATCAGGTCATGAATGGCAGGAAAACATGGATGACAACATCGATACAAGACCAGAGGCTATCCATAGACAAACTGGCATCATACCGAGGACACATCTCCAACCGTTGACTTTTCAAGCATGCATGGGAAACATCAAATCACAAGCCCGGGCTTGAATTCAAGCCCAGGTGTAAAGGGCTAAGTGGGAAGTGCATTCTAATGACGGCTCCAGATGCAATGTATGGCCACTAGGAATGGAGTGCAACAAGGTGACACCTACAACATGGCCAAGTTCAGGCTATGCAAACATTTTTGGATGAAGGGCGTTTGGGAGCAAAGAGAAAAATCTGGGATCACCATGGCGAAGGGAAATTGTTCTGTTTGGGTTTCCATCCTGTGGGACAAGCTGGAAACTGGAGAATGGGTGCGTGGATGGACGGATGGGATGACGTCATGAAGGCACTGACATGGAGTGGAGAGGGAGACTGGGAAGGTGGGGTTGGGCGCTCAGACTGAAGTTTGTCCTCGCTGTGTGTGTGTGTGTGTGTGTGTGTGTGTGTGTGTGTGTGTGTGTGTGTGTGTGTGTGTGTGTGTGTGTGTGTGTGTGTGTGTGTGTGTGTGAATGTTCGTTTCTTTCTCGTTTGGCATGATACGAGATATGAGATAATGCCTGTATCTACTGAGAATTTGATAGCCTCGCAATAACGCCAATACTGATGTGACTACATTCGTATGTTGCTACAAAAGCAAAGGGAGCTAATCGCAGCGCCATGCATTCGCAGCTTTTTCAAGAGAGGCTACCCATAATTCCATGGCCCTCGTCAGGGAATCTCGTGTCGCTGCGTGTGTATGCCCGAGAGCGTGTGTTCGTATGTGCTTGTGCCAGCGTATGCGCAAATGCGAACGCGCGAGAGAACGCATACGTGTTTGCGTTTGTGTGTGTGTGTGAGTGTGTGTGCGCGTGCGTGCATGTGCGCGTGCTTGCGTGCGTGTGCGTGTTTGTGTGTCTTTGTGTGTGCTCATATTCATGTACAGGAAATTAAATTAATGTACGGCAATAGGCATGCGCTGTAAATGAAGGCGTGCTTGAGCGCGAGAATGATTAACACCATTGCCAGCGTAAACGTCCACCTATACAAGAGCATGTGTAAAGCAGTGTCTTTGAATCGTGCACTGCGGAGCTTTCATTCGCATAGTATAGCTGCACGTTACTAAACATCGAGAACTTTTGGCCAAGCATGATGAACTTGTTCTTGAGCTTTCCCTTGACAGTCAGTGCATTCCTTGCGCAATATTTCAGTTCCTTTGTTAGCACATTTAACGTCTACGTTAGCGATACCTGCATACTACAACAATACTTGATCGCATTCACGACATCGACTTGGCTTGCACGTTATGCAGAAAGAAACAGAATGAAAGCTGGCTGAGCACGACTGCTTCGTGCCCGCAGCGCCCAGCGTAGGCTACATAGCGCCAGCGACAGCTTGGCTTGCACTTGCAGTGATAGAGAGTTGCTTGGCTGGCCACTTTGCTGTGCACTGTGAAGGAGCAGTTAGGAGACGTAAGGGTGCAGATAAATAGAAGGGATACAGTGTTACACGTAGGGTGTGCGTGTGGCGGACTGGCTTCCAGGCGTTAGTGTAGACGAATGTAGGAGTGGGTCGGCCAGGCCATTGGACAGACACTATACCTACAGCCCACCACACCAATAACTTTACCTCCTCGTCATCCAAACCCCGGCGTCTACGCGATCTAGTGCTTGTCTCCTGAAACAGCAGGTGGCGCATACAACATCCAGGAAACAAAAAAGGGTAATTAGCTGTTTTCCATGTTGTCAGCCTCTTACTTCGTTACGATAAGTTGTAAATCAAAATAAGTTAAGAGAATTAAAGAATTTTGGTATACTTTAAAAAATCAAAATATCTTTTCATAGAATCCGAAAATCAAAGTCTTAATATGACCAGTAGTATATAAGTGGTGTTGTATAAGACATGTTTTGTAAACACATTTAGCAAACTTTCTTATGAAGCATCGAAATGAACGCGGAGGTTTGGCGTTTTCCTTCTCCTCCTCCTCCTCCTCCTCGTCCTCGTCCTCCTCCTCCTCCTCCTTCTTCTTCTTCTTCTTCTTCTTCTTCTTCTTCTTCTTCTTCTTCTTCTTCTTCTTCTTCTTCTTCTTCTTCTTCTTCTTCTTCTTCTTCTTCTTCTTCTTCTTCTTCTTTTTCTTCTTCTTCTTCTTCTTCTTCTTCTTCTTCTTCTTCTTCTTCTTCTTCTTCTTCTTCTTCTTCTTCTTCTTCTTCTTCTTCTTCTTCTTCTTCTTCTTCTTCTTCTTCTTCTTCTTCTTCTTCTTCTTCTTCTTTTTCTTCTTCGTCATTGCATATCAATGCATAACAGTGCATCACTGGCTATGTATATCTTTCCACAATTACGGGCCGACACATAGAAAACAGCATCTTTGGACGCGCTGCAAAATACTGAAAATTATGAACAATAAATGTGTGTCAAAAATGAAAAGAACACAAAACTTCTACACGCAAATAATATAAAAATGGCACCATGTCAAGACTACAGAAAGGCACTATTATGAAAAATGGAACGATTCTAAACGTGTCATTTGTCTAGAAGATCCAAACACCTTGAAGACATAATGTAGATATGAAGTTGAAACTGAGGATTATCATTAATCTACGTTGATGTGCACACGTTATGTTCATATTTCGTGCGTGCTAAATGCTCGTCATCGTGGAATTTATAAACAGAAACGTCAAACTTCTCAACAATAATGTTAACACTACAAAACACGCTTTGATCTTGCTTATTATCCACAATGGTGACCAATCAGTCTATGTGATGATCATGTGAATAACTCTTGCAAGAGCTCCATTTCTTATTGGACCATCCACAATTCTGAACATTCCTTGCAGCTTTCATCTACATTAGCAATAACAGAATAAAAACCGCATTTGTTCGACTTTCATTTAGCTGAGAAATGTTTTTGCATTATTCTTCAAAGGTCGGAAGAAAGACAAGTTATCTGGAAGAAATTTAAACTTTTCAAGAACTTTTAGAATGTATCATTCATCGACTTTCTGGTGTATTTTACAATTTCGCAGCCCATACGAAAGACCACTAACTCAAATAACCGCATATATCTGTCCTTTATCTCTTTACACATAGTTGCAGAATAAACCTAAATGCAGCAGATGAACGTTATACAAGCACGCACACCACCCGTGTTATTGCAAATACCACGTGACATGGCATGATCACTTGACCAGACCACGTGACTTGATTTTACCTCGGCGGGTGTCTCGTCCTCGTCCGCGTTACGACGACTCCGGCGGGAAGTAGTTTCCTCTTCTGCCGCCTCACCACCGCCCCTGAAAGGAAAACCTTCCGCATGACAATACTGTTCCATTTTTGACTACACAGATGACGCGTTACCTCATCTCTCTCGTAGAAGAGCACTTTGAAGATTGCTTGGGTGTAGTGTCCATATGAGAATCTTTGCGAGCTGATGAAATGCGAGTTTGTTGGAGGAAATCTGTGCCAAGTGATTGTTGGACTTCGAGGCCAGGATTACAGATCAGGAACTGGCGAGCATAAAACCTGAATTAGGGTGTGAATGTAGAGGTGTTAATTAGTTCTTGGAACAAGTTTTGATATTAGGGTAGGTAAAAATTTAAATAATCGTAATGACAAAGTGGAAAGCTGTAACTTAATGGCGTTTGTTCCCGTCACAAGGCTGAAACAAGTCATAGACAAAAGTGAAATACATTTACGGAAAAAAAGATAGCAAAATATGTGATATCAATTTATTACTGAATGTAAAGTCTGCCTCGAAGGCAAAGAGAGTTTTGAGTAAGTGACATTTATTATGAACATTACAGCATAAACCGAATTTGTTGCTGAACATCCCACTGACGATTATCGCGGGGGGAAATTGTCTTTGACAGAATATTTCACTTTTACTTATTACGATCTGTGCGATGCTCTCGACTCTAAGGCAGAAACCATGAAGCACTGCATGCTGTGCAACAATCTCTTTCAGATTTCAAGATTAATCGTGTGTGAGAGACAATGTCCATTTCGTGCAAAATCAAATGAAATGTGTGAAATCGATGCTCTTCGTAAACATATTGTTCAGCAGAGATGTGTGACATTACGTCAGATTTGAATACTCGTCTCAGAAGCTACGTCACACTAAATATGCTGGACCTTCATTTTCATGTTAAAGTGATATATGATGAATATGTTACTGTAATGGTAAGAGATGAGAAAGCTTACAAATCCACGTATCCTTCTCCATTCAGTGAAGACAGAGTATCAATAATTGCATCATCGGCTTTCCTTTCAACATAATCTCTGTCTTGATGCTTGAAAAATGAACCATTATAATATAACATTAATATATAAAAGACTACTCGTTTTGATAAGTGGGGGGAAAAGCATTCCGCGGTGGCCCTCATCTCCAACAGAAATGAAGTTTCTTAACCAGAACAATTCATGTGTATTTTACTCACGAGTTTCAGATCATTCTGTTTTGACTATTCAAAGAGGCTATGAAAGGGGGTGTCACACCGATGCAAAATTATTTAGTGCACACAATATCTAGACTCTAATATCTACACCCTTGAAATTCGTCAACAATCGATAAAGTAATTAATGACTTTTACTGCACAATCGATGGCGTGCTTCTGATAATTTCAATAATACAAGTAGTGAAGTTGCATTCATGTCTGGAATTTTATGACCATTTTTGGGACATCTCCTTTGACCTCAAAGGACAGGAATCCTCAGCCAAGTCGACTTCCCGTTGTCCCGTGCCGAACCCTGCTTCAGGGTATGACAGGAGAGGAACAGAATCAGAGAGAGCGTGGCGGGGCAAAATGCCAAAATGGCGGCTGCTGCCTCCGCGCAGAGTTTTCTCCCTTGCCTTAGTCGAGCCTCCCTCCGTTCGCGACGTCTGCGCTCCAGGTCGTCTTCTCCATTGAGTGCATTCGAGGCGGCCTCTCTAGCAAGCCAGGGAGGGGAACAGAAAAGCCAAACATGAGGGCGGCATGGCAAGAGGGAAGGGGAGTAGTAACCACACAACTCTCCTGCAAAAAGAAATCGCAGCTCCAAACAAAATTAGCAGTTCAAACTTGAAACCACACCACACACTCGGCATGTTCTCGTGTCACCACGCAAAAGCATCAGGATTCATGGGAATGAACGGAAAGTGTAGAAAAAGTTGTAGAAGTAGGGAATCATGGGCTTATTTTTCTCGCAGAGAGACGACAAAGTTCATAAAGAGTAGGTTAAGTATTGACATTGCAAGACAGATAAGAAAACGTTTGATCATTTTGATAAACATTCAAAAATATTATTTATGAAACAATACTTTCTGTATCAGATCGTATTCTAGTGATCAGTTGATATTAAAATGTCGCCGGAATTTCAACAGATGAATCCCGATGCATAGAGCATGCCAAGGCGATAAAGATGATGATAAAACATGTTAATAAAAACCACCATAATAACAATCTACTATTCAACAAAAATGTGCACTTTTTCAAATCAAAAAAGTGCTTAACTACTCAAATGTAAATCACTCAAAAATCTGCAACTACAAACTTTGTAAATCACAATTACACAGAGGTGGGTTCTAATAATGAATGAACTCGTCATGCTTTACAAATGTGGCTGCAAATAAACTCGTATTAAACAACTGCACAAAACAATTGCACAAATGAAGACATCGTCACTATATGTTTTCTACAAAACCTGAAAAACGCAATGTCAAATGACAAGTCTCATTTCAAGTGTGTTTATGATATGTGCTAAACTGTTCAGTCGTAAGGATCCTAGATCTATTGATAGGCAAGATGCCAGACTAGTGAATATTTACCGGATGTTATAGCCTACTCTACAAACTGTGAAGTTGTCTCGTGCTGATCGAGCTGCCTCGTTGAAGATTTACTACCAAAGTCTTTGCCAAGCAAGCATCACAGTTCACTGTTACGTGCAGTGCTCTCTACCGTTAAGACTACGTAGCTAGTAATGAAATCAGCAATATCTAGTCATGCTAACGCTTCGTCAAACACTTGTATATCATTTTGTCGATTGCGTCATACCAGTTGATACACGTCGCTACACATGTCCTGCGTTAAACTCCAAAACTGCCTGAGTCGGTTAGCCTTTTTAGGGCGATGCGAGTTCTCAGTCGAAACTAATTTCTTTACGAGCCAGATATAAGGTATTAAAGGTCATCACGCAACTGTGCTCAGGTCTTTTCGTCAGCCCTGAACATACAAATCACAGCAGTGGAAGTTGTACAATATGCTTAATGCGGGTCGAGAATTGACAAGGAACTGTTGACTGTATCATTGTCACACATCATTCAATGGAAGTAAAACAAGCACCTCACATAACAGTCCACCCTACCATAGTCAGTCATATTATTGTAAGACAGTCAGGTGAAGATCATGCAGTCAATTCAGAGAGCTTCAGCCCATGCACGTACACGTCATGCATGGGTTCCTCGTCGTCCTCCAGGTGCCGCGTGCGTTTCCTCTCCTCGCGGTCTCGCCGTAGCTGAGCCAGCCAGCCACTGCTCAATGCGCCCCGTGGCCGACTTGCTGCGCACGCATACCTCAGACCTGAACATGCAACATGTGCAACATGCTTCATGCAACATGCAAGATACCACATGAGACATCCTATGAGTATTCGACAAGCTACGTAAGACATGCAATGTGTAGCTACAGCACATTCTGTTGCATGAAGTGTATTACACAAAAGCGACGGCAGAGGTGTTTAACGAGGTAAATGTTTCCTCTTATATTTCATTTGCAATGATGATGTGGACGGCATAAAATCATGTTGAGAAAGGGCCAATAGTTCCTTGCAGTCAATGTGTCCATGTGTGTGTGTGTGTGTGTGCGCGCGCGAGCGCGTGTGTGTGCACGCATGTGTGCTAGAGTGCAATAATGTGTTTCCATGTGCGCGCATGTTTTTGATGGTGATTATCAAATACATTTTATAAATCGTTCTCAGTCTGCCCTACGACACAATGCAGTTGGGAGCGACGACAGGGAGATGTACGAAGTAATGGGCCATTTAGTGGCACCTAGAGCTGAGAGCCTTGTCATTCCAAAGCGCTCTGTGCAACATGCAGCATGCCTCGTACGTCATGCAGTCCACCAGAAAATGTGCAGGGTTGCAGACAGCACGCGCTTATAACTAACGTGTCGACATAACTTCTCCTTCTTCTGTGCGTCTTTATATGTGCGGCCAAGGTGTACGTGTGTAACACGTGTGGAATATTAATTCATTTTCGTCTGTTATCGCGGACATTATAAGTATCATGGGCCTGGGTTCTTCAGCTCGTTCGAGATATGCGGGGAATATGGTTTTGACTTTCATGGTTTCCACCCTTCGATACGGATTTTTGCATGTTTTTCTTCTTTTTTCTTTCGATATTCTTATGATCATTAGTTGTTTTTATTTTCATTGAATGGTTCATAAGAAGTAATAAGAAAGAGCTTTTTAGTCTACGAGGATCATAACAATCTGATCAAATTAAATAAATTGCGGTTCTTGTATTTATGTAACTTACTTCCATAGCATAACTCCTGGCGTAATGTAATAAAACAATTTCTCTTTCCCCCCTTTTTGCCACTTATTTTCCGGGTTTCATCTGCGTGTCTTATGTTTGCTGGAATCATTCCAGGACAGCCCAGCCAGTGGTTGGGTGTTGTAAGCACGGCAGGTGGCTAAACGCTCGCTTTGATTTGTGGACTCATTAGAGCTCAGCTTTCCTGTTCCAGGAGGAGGTTTGTCGGAGCCAGCAGTTTCCCCTACCTCCATTCCTGTAAGCACGACCATCTCCAGCTTAGCAAAAATATATCTCACTCTCGACCCATTCTAAACACTATTCCTATTCTGTACTTTTGCGATGATATGTATTGTACACTGTATTTGTATTATGTGAACCAAGGAGGCAGGGCAATTTCGGGGTGTAGAATGAAAGAAGCGAGAGAGAAACCTGGAGAGGAGCTTATCTGATTCAGATACCTCAGGGCTGTGGTATTCCTGTCTTATCTTCAAGGGCGAGGCAGCTGGCATGATAAACGGGAGATGACGCATGTGCCTAGGATGAGAGCTCTTGAGTTAATGACAAATTAAATAGTCTTTACTTCCTGATACCAAAATCTATCAGTGAGGACTTAGACTTTTTGTTGGCATGTATGTACACATGCTCTCTCTGCCTGCCTGCCTGCCTGCCTGTCTGCCTCTCTCTCTCTCTCTCTCTCTCTCTCTCTCTCTCTCTCTCTCTCATTCATGCATAGACTCATGCACCCACAGACACACATCCATAAAGCTATATTAACGTATTGGATTCGCATTAAAAGATTTTTTCTCCCTCATTTGACAAAAAAGTAACAAGTAAGGTTAATAAATGTTCTCTTAAGTACTGTAATGTAACAGTCTGCCAGACTCTCTGTGGAACTGTAGTGCAAAAAGTCCATTAATGCAAAAACCTAAACTATACTTTGTTGAATTCATCAGATGGCCATGGTTTCTGATCGGCGGTTTGATTCAAGCAATTACATAGCCTCGATATTCACAAACTGCATGAAAAATCTGCACACGCATTGCTGTACAGCATCAGAGACTCACAAACTCAGTAGGGAAATCAGAGCGTACAGTATATCATTTGCAAGCTGCAGAAGCATTTGACCAGCTTGGAACTCCCTCTCTGTAGTCATCGTGTTGCTGCAGAGAATTGCGATGAAGCATGCAGATCTCTGCTGGGGTCTTCGGCAGTTGCCATGGTCTGCGACGCTGCCTACGCAAGTTGGCGTCTCAGATTGCGGCGGCACCTCCAAAATAGACTGCCTGAGGGTATCCCGGTTGTAACAATAATACGTTTTCCGAGCCCTCCCTGCATTCACACATGCGTGAAAGCATCCCCTCTTGTTCTGGAAGAGTGTTCGTGGAAGAAGATCTGCCCGACTCCCTGTCTCTCGCAACCGCTGCCACGAGACTTGCATAGCAGTACCTGGTTCTCTACCATGCGAGCAAACTTCCATAATTCCAACTCGTTCTTCTTGCAGCAGTCCGACCCCTCCCCCATCCCATCCCATTCCATATTCGAACCCCCCTGCCTCCTTCAATTTCTTCTCTCCCTCGGAGCTCCAGCCCCCCTCCCGCAGCGGTACAATCCGGGTCTGTGTTCAACCTTTCTGCAGGCACCAGTCTTGTTGCTTAGCTACGCTTTTTTTTACTGGCGTTCTGCGTTGTACTCTGCACACGCGTGTTTGGGCAGATGGTGCCTGACGAGGTCGCGTGTGCGCGTTTCCCTGTTCCCAAAGGCCGAGCTAAAGAGCACAAGAACTGCATCAACGGCATCTCGCTTCCAAAATACATGGCCACAATGTCCGATCAGACATCGAGTGCAAAATAGGCGCAACCCTACCCCCAGGTCAGACAGGGTAACGTTCCTTGAGTTCTCTGAGGATTCTTCGTGGTTCAGGTGCTGTCAGAGTGAAAGACTTTTTTTTCCTCCTTGCGTTGTTCTGGTCATAGGTACACATCTTTCGAGCAGACACTCTCGCTGGTCAGGTCGGGTCAGGTCAGGTCAGGTCAGGTCAGGTCAAGCGAAATTCTTTTTCTCCATTTCACTTTTTTTTCTATGAGACAGTTTTCCAACTTTTATTTGATGAAACAAATTGGTTAATCCTTTTCCTTTAAGAATATGTAGCCGTCAGTATTTCAAATTATGCTTTTTCACACACAAGGGTTGGTGTTGCATTATCTGCTCCGCAAAGAAATTTGACATGCTTTAACTTTAAGGCACATTTGATTGCAAAGATTTCTTCTTTCTACAAAACAAACAAACAAACGAAATATTTAAATGCACCCTTGCAACAATGTCCTCGGGAAAAAACACCTAACCTCTTATTCTTCTACTGAAGGAAGCAGTTCGTGCCTCATCAGGTATGGGCTCAAGAAAATGTTTCAAAAATACCTCAACTAATTGGTAGTGATTATATAATTGTGGTCAAATAGCATTGCTCCACGTGTTTCTTCCCAGCTTACAAAAAGTTAACATAGGGATGAAACCATACGTAACTGCATACCGCATGATAACAGAACAGATCATTTTGTCGATCTTTGATGAAAAGGATCGAGTTGTCTTCAAGACATGAAAGAATTACTGCAATGTTAAAAAGATTTACGATGCAATCAAGTTCGTCTTTCTGGAACCACATGTTTAGTTTCTGTTGGTTCTGTGTTGACGCTATCCTGCTGAACATCTCGACAACTCAAGCACCCGTAGACTTGATGGCACACCGATAAAGGGTGCAACGTGAAGGAAAGGGAGGGAAAACAGAGAGAGTGCTCCCCGGGCCCGTGATAGGAGAGATAGTGCAAAGCTAACGACAAGATTCATGAGTCTCAGATGGCAAAACGAGCGGCAGGACACTTCATGAATATATCAAATGTGCATATAAGTATAGCTAAAACTTAGTCACCGGGAACTATGCTTTTGATTTCGAGAAAATCCAGAAGCAAAATCTGATGAAACGCAAATGAATACAACACTCGCAATGGAAGCAATACACAAAGATTCCCAGGTGGAAGAAGGAATCATGTTCGCAGGTGTAACTATCTGTATGTCACATTTCCACTCTATTAAGAGAAGTCTTCACACTCCAAGATTTATGAGTTCAACGATTACACAAATTATTGTTTCCTCCCTCTGTCTTCAACTTTCAAACCTTCATGAACGCCCGCATACGGGACGCTGTTCACTGCATAGACATACTTTTCACCTGAGCCTACGAGGAAACTACCAATTGCAAGGCACGAACACAAGGCCTGGTGGCCAATATGCAGGGCCACATTCAGGACAAACCTACCTGGAGATGCTGGGGATCAGGAAAGCAAGGAAGACTGAGTTCAGGAAGAGCAGGCTGCTGGGGATGCGACAGGAAAGTGAGGAGGAGGAGGAAGGCAGGAGCAGCAGGAAGAGGCCGGGTGTGGACAGGTGCCAAGACGGGCTGCCTGCCTGCCTGCAGACGAAGACGTCAGGAAGCAGGCTTCTATAGTGAGCCCTTCCCTCTCCATAGCAACGGCCAGCAAGTTTGGGCTGGAGGACGAGGGAGTGGGGGTTGAGAGTAGGGGTGGCAGAGAAATATGAGGCTGGGGAAGATGGGGCCCACGGGCCACATAGCCAGGCGTCCCCGAGCATTCCAGACACCAGGCCCAAGAAGCAAACTCCGAGAGCTCTCCCTGCTTCCGGGTGTGCGACAGTCATGCTGAGGTGCTTGGTCTGAGTGCAGGTAGTGAGGACACAATTCTCCCTGAGAACTGAAGTCGCTAGGAACATTACTTCTTGAATAGCCATTCTGACATCGAAGTACACCTGCCTAAAGAGCTGTTTCAGAGACAACAAGGGTCGTACACTCCAGATCTGTTACACAGAAAGCAGACGACAGACAACAATTAACGTCCGCTGCTGTAGACCTTGTGCACAGAGATCAACAACTCCAGAACGGCCATGCAGCAGGATAGGGACGCCTCCTCCAGGATAGCTACAGAGACGACAAGGAATAGTTCTTCAAAAGTGACGTCGTCACACCATGGGCCACATCGTGCTTAGACACTACCCAGCTAATGCGACATGACTGCCTCCATAAAGACGAAAGTTCCCAAGGCTTCATCTGGCTCAGAACTGCTCAAACTTATTGAAACATGTTTCGTCGAGGCAGACAGCCGTCAACTGCTCTTTCCAGACAAGAAGCTCACAGATTCGAGATTGTCCTGAAACAATTCCATTGGCCCCAATTATTTGTCAACACTATGACTGCCATCGTCCTGACTTCAAGGTAAATTTGATTAAAACGGATCTATTCTTGATTGTTAAGCATCTTGATACATACGCCTAGTTTTATTTAAGCGATTTTGTTTCTCAATATTCGTATGCACAATTGCACATTTCATTAATAGGCAGAATGGCTGTCTTGCTATCGTAGAATTTCCAATTCAATTTATTCTTATGCAAATGCCCATGATGCACGTAACCCATCGCTCTTGACACCATTGTTCAGTTGATGTTGTGTGGAACTGTTTAACTGTCAATATATTGCATTTCAGATCAACAGTATCAAAACATAAACATATTAATCAAGTTAAATTTCTTTAGCTCTATATCAGATATGTTTTACTGATAAATCGACAAGCACGCTCCACCCATTCCTTAGGGAGTGGCAGATTTCCCATTTCCTCATTCTATTTTCCAGCTTCCAGCAGTGGTGCGATCATCAGCCGTGATAAGAGGGCGTTTCCTTCGGCCAGGCAATCTCCCTGCGCACCTGCAGTGGCCCATCACGCCTGCCTGAACAGCTTCTCCACCTAGGTGAGTGGGCCTTTCTTCCAGAATGAGGAAAAACCGAACATCGAATTTCAGAGGTCTGCTGTTTTTCACTTGTTCCAGGTGTGACTGTAAGATAGTTTGAAAAGTTTGCGGTACTGAAACTTCACTGAAAAGGGAATAAGTAATAATAATATTTGTCTGTGTCTTCTATACGAGACGAAAGGTGTGGTCGGTGATGTTTCGATGGGCGTTATTTTTTAAAATATTGCTTAGTTCTGGATTCTTCGCTATAAATATATGAGTGCGTCTCTGCAATAATACTGTAATGTTGTTTCACAGTTTAGCAGTTGTATACAACACTCAGTCACTAAGCAGTTAAGTAATTACCAAGACTATTCAGTTAATTTTGAGAGTTCCTATTTACATTTCATGGTTAATTATATATATTTTTTCTCTCCAAGAATTGCCGTTTGAAATGATGTTTTTATGTCGACATGTAGAGTGTAAATTGTTATCATGTGTACTGAGTGGTGTGCTTGTACTGATGTTCATTCGTTCGGGTTCCATAGTGTACTGGTAATCGTCCTACTTAGTGAGAATGATACGGATACTGTATTAGATCCAAACACTTCTACTACCTCTTATAAGTCTTGTGTTATTGAAACAATAGCAAACTGCTCGAATTTTTCCCCATGTCGATACCAGCAGTTGACATCACAGGCGAGAACGCACATAAGGCCAGTGCTTGGATTATTTATTCAAGAAACCAACGATCGCACTTCTTATCGCGGGCAGCTGGCGAATGTTGTTTTGTGAAACAGCCGCTGTCACTGTTTCCGAATACTGCCGAGGGTTGCCGAGTGTTAGGGCAGCCGCGCCAAAATGCGAGTCGGATCATTGTTCCAGCCAAGTGTCAGCTGCTCGCAGTTCCCACATGAAGGTTGAACAAACACCTTCGGCTCGGGAATCGGTGCAGCTCTGGTAGCTTGTTGCCCTGGCAACCAGAGTTCCTCAAAACATTGCACGTCAAAGCACCACCGAGCTAGTCGTTCTTGTGCACGGAATGAGGTTCGTGCAGACGTGCACATTTGCAAGTGCAATGCGCTGATGTTCGTCTTCGAATCAGTTTCACACCTCCCTGGAGACAGGCATCGTTTCTTGCTGGTATTCCCGGGTATTCTGTATCCACACACTGCTGCTCGCAGTCATTGACTTCGGTGCGCTCCAGAGTGGTGGAATCGCAAGCGCAGTCAAAGATAACTGAACGATCATTTTCATCTTCGGGATGTAATATGTTACGTAATGTCAGCTGCAACGATCGGAGCATTTTTGGTTTCACGTTTATTGACATGCATCGAAGAAGTGACGACAGCCGCTTTACGAATGCTAGAAATAAGAAACAGTATATGTTTTGTTGATAAAATTAGAATACTATCAGAAAATGCGCTGGTTCTCCAGTACACGTACTGGTAGATCTAAGGAGTGTCAACATTTGAATACGAAGATGTGTATTCTTGCCACAGCGATGCTCCACATTGTCTGTGAAAAGCATAAATATATCTGTCTGAAGAGCTTTGAGAATAAATAAACACCACACTCAACGCTCCCTGTAAGCAACGACGAAAGAATGAATTCGAAAATGTTACCGTGGGGCAACCATCCAAGGAAATGTGTTTACATGGAAAACAGTTCCATGCACGTCAAGAGTTTTCATGGAGTCAACCAAATAATCACAGAGAACTTGAGTTGTTTTAGCTGTACCACACCTTTAATTCGGCAATAAAAACTCCGTTTTTATAATAAATACTCTCATTAGTCTCAGTTCAGTACTTGATCCCTGTCTCTCTCGGAACAAGCATTTTTTTACTCTGTTAATGCTTCACTTAGTCAGTTAGTGGCAAAACCGTTGACAGTAACGCCACGAGGTAAAGCAAGCGCGGGTGTCTTTTGTCTTTCTGTTGAAGGTGGCATAACCTGCTAGCAAAAGCCTTTCTGAAAGAACTATTTATAAGAACTATTGTTTCACTAGTAGTTCGACAAAATCATGAAGAGATTTATCCACTGCTGAGTACAGACTGGACCAGAACGACCATCGCGTTGACAAACACGGGGAAATGCATCTTACAACAGGATTATTGTGGTTAAGGCTGCCCTCTTTTTCATTGATTCGAAACCTCATCATGGCGATACTGCCATTTATTCAACGTTGTTTCAACAACTGATGCTTTTGATCGAGTTGTGTTGTGTTGCCGAAGTATTTGGCGCAGTTTGTGAGAGCGAGTTATTCAAGGGTGATTTTATAAATCATCAGGTTGCAAAAAACGTTGTCTTACTTGGACGCACTCTGAACTACGGATGCTCATTATGCTTTTGAGTCAGGTGCAATATTCATTCATTGTGATGACCTTCTACCGTGCAGATCAAGATGCCATGATACAAATTACGAGACTTTGTATAACATATACGACGTTGCTCCAATGTATCTAGATACTTACAGCTTTATTACATTGATTTAAAAAAATTACCAGGATGAGCAGTCTATATTTGATACTGAGGAATGATGAATAATTTTGCTGCTTCAACGTTGTTTGCAGTGGATGTCCTTTATTTTTTGTTTCTCCAAAGCCTCCCACCCCCACCCCCCACCCCCCACCCCCTTCAATATCGAAGAATTCCAATATACTCAAATGTGTATGTTGGTAATCTCACCTTGGAACTAATCGCCATGCTGGTAATTTTATGTTTTCTCAGTAGGAACACAACATGTTGCAAAGTGCCTCTTTTGCCACAACATAATTATTACAACATATCTGTAATTAAATATTGCAACTATCGATCACAACACAATAGTTTGCTTCTGCAGAAATAACACCACACAGAGTTGCTACTAAGTATAGCGACAATATATATCACAACATAGAGTACATGTACAGTATACAACAGCTAAAGCGCCCTGGAAGCAAAAGATGCCACAGTTATCTCCCTTCTCCAAGGCAGTCTCGTTTCTTTCGGTGGCAGGACGCACGTGCGGAACGTGCAATAAGTAGGATGCATTCCTATGTCGTGTTCTCCAAATGGAAAATAGCTTGGCTCATGACAGAATTCAGGCACTGCGCTCTACGGTGGCAGGAAAATGTTTGCTACGTCTGCGAGCCTTAACGAGAAACTGCCTTGTATTGTCGTGTACATTACATGCCTGTGGCTCTTCCATCGCGTGAATGTACTCGACGTGTCTTCTGAGAGGGTGCCGATAGCCGAATAAGAAGCCTTGTTATGACACAAGGTGTGTTGTGCGCGTTTCTGCTGCAGAATGCTTTATAGTGTGCCTGATGCTTCCTCAGCATGTAGATTTTGTAACAGAGACAAGATTGTCAAACCAATTCATGTTCATTGTATACCGAGTTAGAAGTACCCTTGGTCCTGATGGCTTGCAAGATTAAAGCCTTGCTTTGTGTTATTTGACATGGATGGAGTTTAAGGGTCTATCAGCCTTAGAGGAAACCACGTTAATTTATATTTAAAAAGTTATTAACTGAATACGCATTTTCATGTGAAAGGCTACCTTAAAAGAGGTAAAATAAAAAAAATGTCGAAAAGACAGTAAAGAAATAACAAAAATTAAACTCGATGACAAAATTAAAATCTTGTATACTTCAAAATGTATCATAAAGACCTTTAAACTTTAAAAATCTTATCACAGACAGAGAATGTTTAAAATATCACAGAGATAATTGGACATTAAAAATGTCTGTCTTGCGACATTATAATGGGGGCACTCCATCAGCATGTGCCTCACAGTCAGACTGATATAAATGGTCTGTCACTGTCAAGGGATGTGTGTTTATGTGACTGTTTGTACCTGTTTCCGCGCGGCAAACGACAGGCGGTTTGTCAAAGTCGTTAGGAAAATGCACCATTTGTTTCTTAGGAACCGTTTCATATGAAGGCCACTATGATGGTCAGAAATGAGCTGAGTCTAAAATGTCAGGAGATATGTTACGTCTTTGCATGCAATAACTTGGTCAGAGTTTTCTCTCTTCCTGCAGTTTGGCAATGCCTGTTGATATTGTCAGGAAGACAAGTGTTTCACAAGCCTGGTTAGACTTGAACACTTTGCAATGTTGAGATGCAGCTGTTAGATTTTGTTCTATCATTACAGAAATGTTTCATGGTTGGTGGTTGTATATATTTGTGCAACATTACTGAATAGACTGATAACGGAATTCACTCTGTTCAGTATAACAGTTATCTTGGCCACCGGGAGGGATATATCTTGCCTTTAGTGAACATGGCAGTTTCATGTAGACATGCGTACATGTATATATCTGATCGTCTTACACCATACCTGTAACGAGTTGTCTTCTCCTTCTGTACCTATAACGAGCGAATGTTTTAGCCGCACTGGCTTTCATTGTCAGGCATCTGTCAAGCTATGAACTCAAAGGGCCTCTAGATGTCTGAAGCAAGCTTTCTAGACCGAGCTCGGGTTTCCGCGATGATACTTCATTATCTACACATGTACAAGCTATTTCCATTTAAAGAACACGATTTCTGCCTCCTACCTCTCAGACACATGCGGGTATAGCCAGTCCTTTAGAGGGCGGCAGGGAAGCTGAGATTGACCCTAGTGACAACGCTGTGTTGAGGATTCTGTATTGGAGTCGTTTTCGTCACCGCCACAAAACTCATTCTTCTGCCACGATGCTCACTTTTCTTAAGGTTCACTTCCACCATATTCATCTTTATAAGGTTTGCTACGACAATTCTTTATAAGTTTCTCGTGCCACAATGCTCACTTACCATAAACTTCACCTACAGCTGTACTCACTCTTCATAAGGTTCACTACCATTATACTCACTCTTTATAAGATTTGCTGCCACTATAAAAGGTTCGCTACACTGTCTTCAAAAGTTTCACCTGACATGATCTCATTCTTATAAGGTTCACTTTCACTACGCTAATCTTTGTAATGTTCGATACTCATTCTTCTTACCTTCGTAAGGTTCACTGCTACTTTATTTTCTCTTCAAAATGTTCACTGCCACTCTGAGGTTTTCCTGCTGCAATACTCATTAATGCACAGCATCACCTGTAGCTCTACTCACTCCTGTACAGCATCACTTGTAGCTATACACACTCTTGTACATCATCACCTGTAGCTATACTCACTCCTGTAGAGCATCACCTGTAGCTCTATTCACTCCAGTACAGCATCGCCTGTAGCTCTACTCACTCCTGTACAGCATCGCCTGTAGCTCTACTCACTCCTGTACAGCATCGCCTGTAGCTCTACTCACTCCTGTACAGCATCACCTGTAGCTCTACTCACTCCTGTACAGCATCACTTGTAGCTATACACACTCTTGTACATCATCACCTGTAGCTATACTCACTCCTGTAGAGCATCACCTGTAGCTCTATTCACTCCAGTACAGCATCGCCTGTAGCTCTACTCACTCCTGTACAGCATCGCCTGTAGCTCTACTCACTCCTGTGCAACACCACCTGTAGCTCTACTCACTCTTCATCCTGCTGCTGGCGACGGCGGCGACGTGCTTCTCGGCGATCCTCAACGGAGCTCATGGTTGGTCAGTTGTGTGGCTTGGTCTTCCTCGAAATACCTGTGGCAGGCAGAAGAATTCGTGTGTTAGAGATACGGATAGTAGATATCTTCCAAATTACTGAATAACTGGATGGAAAGTCAGTTGTGTGGCATGGTCTCTCTCGAAATAAATGCGGCAGACAGAAGGATTCATTTGTCAGAGATGTGGGTGGTTTGGTCTCTCTCAAAATGCTGAACAGTTGAATGATGACTCCACGTCATTGCGGCTGTTCTCTCAAGCAACAGTTCAGTAGGATTAGGTTGATTGGGGCAGGCTTAGCATCCCCTTATCACCTCTAGCAACAGTTCAGTAGGATTAGGTTGATTGGGGCAGGCTTAGCATCCCCTTATCACCTCTAGCAACAGTTCAGTAGGATTAGGTTGATTGGGGCAGGCTTAGCATCCCCTTATCACCTCTAGCAACAGTTCAGTAGGATTAGGTTGCTTGGGGGAGGCTTAGTATCCCCGTATCACCTGTTGCAACAGTTCAGTAGGATTAGGTTGATTGGGGCAGGCTTAGCATCCCCTTATCACCTCTAGCAACAGTTCAGTAGGATTAGGTTGATTGGGGCAGGCTTAGCATCCCCTTATCACCTCTAGCAACAGTTCAGTAGGATTAGGTTGATTGGGGCAGGCTTAGCATCCCCTTATCACCTCTAGCAACAGTTCAGTAGGATTAGGTTGATTGGGGCAGGCTTAGCATCCCCTTATCACCTCTAGCAACAGTTCAGTAGGATTAGGTTGATTGGGGCAGGCTTAGCATCCCCTTATCACCTCTAGCAACAGTTCAGTAGGATTAGGTTGATTGGGGCAGGCTTAGCATCCCCTTATCACCTCTAGCAACAGTTCAGTAGGATTAGGTTGATTGGGGCAGGCTTAGCATCCCCTTATCACCTCTAGCAACAGTTCAGTAGGATTAGGTTGATTGGGGCAGGCTTAGCATCCCCTTATCACCTCTAGCAACAGTTCAGTAGGATTAGGTTGATTGGGGCAGGCTTAGCATCCCCTTATCACCTCTAGCAACAGTTCAGTAGGATTAGGTTGATTGGGGCAGGCTTAGCATCCCCTTATCACCTCTAGCAACAGTTCAGTAGGATTAGGTTGATTGGGGCAGGCTTAGCATCCCCTTATCACCTCTAGCAACAGTTCAGTAGGATTAGGTTGATTGGGGCAGGCTTAGCATCCCCTTATCACTTGAATGTACCTTTAAAAATGTGATGCAACAAACTAAGTGACCAGCGAAAGATGCGGACGCATGAAACTCATGACACCTCTCACACTCTCTCTGTCTCTCTCTGTCTCTCTCTCCCTCTCTCTCTCTCTCTCTCTCTCTCTCTCTCTCTCTCTCTCTCTCTCTCTCTCTCTCTCTCTCTCTCTCTCTCTCTCTCTCACCATGTACCACCCTCGTTTCTAACCCCCATACCACCCCTTCTTCCTTTACTTTGTCTCTGTGCGTATTATTTTCCCCCTCACATTCCAGCCTTTATATATATATATATATATATATATATATATATATATATATATATATATATATAGAGTTATATAAATTTCAGTCGTGCAAAGCATCACTGCAGACGACTTGTTGCAACACTCGTCCGTGCCTCCTCCTCCTCCTCCTCCTCCTCCTGGTGGAATTAAAATACACAGATTATTTGCTGATGAAGTACATGTAAATATTTGTCACCATGTATATGTTTTTAAACATATTGTACACATACTGCATCTTGTTTCTACAAGTTCTCGGTGGCGGGGCCGTACTAAAACTCACGCGGCACTTCTCATGAATACTATTTCAATTTTCTAAAACAGTACTGTGGTCCAAACTAGGGGAGCCCCGAGATTATAGATAAAAATCTATAGGGAATCAAGATGACCAAATGCAAGAGAGAGGTCGGAGGGGGGGGGGGGGGGGGGGGGGGGGGGGCAATGGGTGATTATGAAGAAAGGAATCTGGCACCAGGTGGAGCATAGGATAGAGGTAAGGGAACGAGAGGAGGGGAAAGGGGGGGGGGGGGGGAAGAGGGAACGGGGAGTAGAGGAGAAAGAGAGGGAAGTTGGGGGGAGAGAGGAGAGGGAACGGGGAGCAGAGGAGAAAGAGAGAAGTTGGGGGGAGAAAGGAGAGGGAACGGGGAGTAGAGGAGAAAGAGAGGGAAGTTGGGGGGAGAGAGGAGAGGGAACGGGGAGCAGAGGAGAAAGAGAGAAGTTGGGGGGAGAGAGGAGAGGGAACGGGGAGTAGAGGAGAAAGAGAGGGAAGTTGGGGGGGAGAGAGGAGAGGGAACGGGGTCGAGGTGGGGAAGGAGAGGAGCAGGTAGGAGAATGGAAAAGAGAGGAGTTAAGAAGGGGTGGACTTTGCGGAAAGCAGGATTTTGACGCAGTCGTGCGATGCATTGATGACACTGAAATGATGGAACTGGCAAATCTGAGTAAGTGAACCAACCGTAAAGTTTGGAAAGTCATTGATAAAAATGCAAATCATCAACATGCTTAATTAACAATAATAATTTCTCATTACATGATTTGACATAGGCAGGTATACATGTGTTTTTAGTGGCGACGGTTTACATGCCATATCCAAAATCGATAATTTTAAATGAAATAATATTTTTAACGCAAAGGCTAATTCTGATGGCAAAATACGGAATGTTAACTGAAGATGTACATTTAGAAAACTCCGGCACTTCTGTGTTGAGTAACGCAAGAGCTGTCAAGTTCTACAACTCGCAACTGCAGACGGCCTCCGTGTTTGGAGTTACCTCCCTTGAAGCGTAAAAGAGCGTCGCCTGCACTATAAGTCGCGATTGCTCCCTCTATGTAGTCTATGTACGCTGTATTTCCAAAACAAACTGTAGCATATCATCAAAGCCAACGCAGAACGCTGAGAACATAATGTTATTTCTCTTTCAGGGAAATAGATTTGGCAAAAAGACACGTGCCTTCCCAGCCAGCAGACACTTTACTTCAACAGATGGAAGGTTACTCGCACAGGTCTGGAATGGAGATGGGAGTGATGCGATGTGTATGGGAAAGAGGTAAAAGGCAGGGAGAGAGTGTGAGAGTTAGCACAAAAGATGGGAGGTAGAGGGATGGGGGCGAGGATTAGGGATGGCCCAAGTAGTCCTTGGGATGGCCACAAGTCGTTCGCGGGTCGTATAGTATATCTAGTCTAGCTGCAAGACGTCATGACTACGTACATTCCTAGTGCTACATGATACAGTGCTAGGGGAAATGGAAGACCATATGTCGGCAAGACTTAAAGAGTATAATTATCTGCAAAAGCAACTGAGTCTACAAAGCACAGTCTGAGAGGGGAGTACCAGTTGCTTAAAAACGAATTCCTCTAGACCTACACATTCTTTAACAAGCTTGCTCTCAACTAGGAGAGACGATGCTAATTATGTGCTGCCCCATTTGGACGCAGCAACGGTGCTGCAGTTGCACAGGGTATGAGCAGTTCATGCGTGAGTATGAAGTCACTGAAGTCAGACTCCAAACGCTGATATCTGAACAGATTCCAAGTGTGATGGAGTGGCATGAGGCATGATGGTAGCAGAGCGCAAGTATGAGACAAAATCGTAGCTGCTTTCCACAACTTTATTTTTCACCCATGGGTACAGGAGCTGCTGGCTGGTCCGAGGCCTGATGATAATGGCCTGGACCAACCCAAGACCATGGTGGCAGTGGTCTCTCTAGACCGTGGTAGAAGTGGTCTCTCTTGTCTCGTGTGCCGTTCCCCCTTAACAAGGGAATGCACGGACCTCACAGGAGCCAGGGTGTGGATTATTTCACAGATCTTAACCCTGGTTCCCGGGTTGTGCTACTATTTGGCAGAAAGGAGAGATTACTTATTTTAACTTACTTTGAAATGACTTCTTACAAATGTTGCCTCATTCAGCATAACACAATCTATTGAATGACTCACATGCCGTGGCAAGTACTTGTCTTACTTGATGGAAAACATCAGATTTATACTCAAAATGTTACAATTCAGATGCCGGAGTGGGAGAGTGGCTCACTAGCCAGAGGTCACGCTAATGTAACGAGTGACTGACAGGGCAGCTGCACTAACAATCAGACCACAGCAGAGGAGGGGGTCACAGAGCGGTCAGCTGGTCAGCTTGTCTGACAGATAGGATGGGGAAAGGGGTGTGTGTGTGTTTAAGAGAGGTCTGACACAGAGTGATCTGACACACAGGATAGGGGAACCCTATCACACAAGTATAGGTCTGCCACGGTAGCGGCTCCAGTAGCAGTCAGATCAAACGTTGTGTGCCTGGATGGATGCCAACCGAATTCCCCACCCACTCCCAGTTCCGCACGTCCATATGCTGACAGTGCAAATGTGAAGTGCAGTGCTTTTCCCTCTCATGCAGGCAGCATTGATACTACAGATAAAGAAAGTATCAGTCTCGATTTGGGTGTTGTCAGAACTGGAGTAGTTAAGGAGTAAGTAGCTCTCGTGCCCTAGTAACGTGGGAGCGAGATGAATATATCCAGTCACATAGATGTTTTAGATGCTGTCGGAACAGCATCCCCCACTACACCGACAGCCTCGATGGCCGAGAGGTAGACATCATTACTCCTGTGTGAGCTCTCCGGCATGCACATAAATGTTGAGAGAGAGAGAGAGAGAGAGAGAGAGAGAGAGAGAGAAAGTGTGTGTGTGTGTGTGTGTGCGCGCGCGCGCGCGCGTGTGTGTGTGTGTGTGTGTGAGAGAGAGAGAGAGAGAGAGAGAGAGAGAGAGAGAGAGAGAGAGAGAGAGAGAAAGAGAGAGAAAGAGAGAGGGAAAGAGAGAGAGAGAAAAGAGAGAAAGAGAGAAAGAGAGAGAGAGAAAGAGAGAAGAGAGAGAGAGAGAGAGAGAGAGAGAGAGAGAGAGAGAGAGAGAGAGAGAGAGAGAGAAGGTGAGGTGGGTTGGGTGAAGGTGAGGGAAGAGGCGCAGAATGGATTTGAGAATAAATGGTTATGCAGCGTGTTAAAGCATAACAATATTTTGAGTGTGGATGGTTTTCCGTCATGGGCACGCATGACAAATTAAGTGTTCCTACAGAAAAAATAATCAATGTTTGATAAGTGCGTGTGTATTTAAAAAGTAGAATATCTAAAAGTGACGTGAGAGCGAACATCAAGTCAGACAGGCTGTGCATAGTATTGGCAAAAGGCTGCA
>JAWQFJ010024637.1:137500-159476 GCA_034096865.1 Theodoxus fluviatilis | reverse complement strand
GCCGGGCATGCCCGAGGGGCTAGGAGGACAGTGCGGGCCGTAGAGACGGCCGGGCTGCCGCTGGAGGGGCGAGGAGAGTTGCGGGCCGAGGCGGGCCGGGCTGCCCGAGGGGCGAGTAGGGGACTGCGGGCCGGGGGATCTGGCTGCACGTAGGGGTCGAGGAGACACTTTTTATTTTTTTTTTGCGGTCCGCGGGGCCGCACGAGCGCCTCGGATGGGGGCGCAGGAGACAGTGCGCGGGACGGGGGACCGGGGCTGCCCGACGGGGCGGACGAGACAGTGCGGGCCGGGGGCCGGGCTGCCCAGAGGGGCGAGGAGAGACATATGTGCAGGGCCGGCAGGGCCTGGACAGGGTCTGCCGGAGGGCGAGGAGACACTGCGGGCCGGGGAGGGCCGGGCTGCCGAGGGGTCCTGAGGAGCACACTGCAGTGGGCCCGGGGGCACCAAGGCCTGCCCGCAAGGCGGCCGGACGAGACCACTGCGGGCCGGCCCCCCCGGCCGGGCATGCCCGAGGGGCAGAGTGAGACATTGCGGGCCACGGGAGGGCCGGGCTGGCCTCGAAGAGGGCAGAGTGAGACATAGCGCGAGCCGTGGGGCAGGGCTGCCTGAAGGGGCAGGAGACTGCGGGCCGGGGGCTCTGGCGCTTGTTCGAGGGGCGAGGAGTTCTCAATTCTGGGTACCGATCGGGGGCGGGCTGGGTACGGGAGCGGAAGGAGGACAGGTGACATTATTTCTCAACTATAAACAAATGTTTGCTTAAACTTATTGCCAGCACTGGATTGGCGTCCCACCAGAGCGGACCGCCGCATTTGGTGAGTGTCGGGGCTGGCAGTGGGTAGATTGGCGCAAGGACGGATGGGCCAATCACGTCCAAGCCTCCAAGAACAAACGTATGCCATGCGCCGCGCCAGGGCAAGAGCCTCAAAGTATTTATAGAGAGGGGAGAGCTATTCCGAAACCCATTAAGACATGGAAGTTAGGCACATTGGTGGAGAACTGGAAGAGGCGCAAAGATGCGACGGGAAGAGAGGGACGACGTTGAGCGAGCGTCCTCTGCTCCATTTGATACAGGCTTCTGTCTCTCCGAATGGATATGGCAGGTCTTGATCATGGCTGCGGTCGTATGACGGGGATCGAAGGGATCTCCTTGGGACCCGCATGCCCCCAGGAAATGGAGAACAGCGGCGCCGATCCAACCGCCAGGCGAGTCAAGCGCGGCCCCAGTCCCTTCACTACGATGGTTATTAATCACCACGCGTGACCGGGAGTTTCCCCATTTTAAGTGGTGGTGGTCTGGATTAGAGGTGGGGTGGGGGTTGGTGTGTGTAAGGAAGGCCTTTGGGGGCGTGGCGGGCGAGGGGTTTAACCGGTCTTTTTAATGGGTGGGGGTGGACAACCCCCACTGACCGACGTGTTCAGTGACAGGTTGGTCATCGGGGTGGTGGGGTGGGGACAAAGGTTCTGGTGGGGCATCGTCCGTTGTGTGACAACACAACACCAGCCAAACAGAAACAACCACAAACTGATCCAACCCGGGGCTTTATGTCTGCAGATTATGAATGCTAGGGGGGGGTGTGGGGGGTGTGGGAAAAAAAAAAAAAAAAACAAAAAACTGGGGGTTTAGCGAAGGATAGGTGCCACTAGTAAAACCCGTGTGGCTGGGGACCCCGATGGGTGTGGCAACACGAGAAGGCCAACCAACCTATTTTTACATTACAAAAAAGGCATGCCTACCAGTGCAAAATTGTTGGTTGGGGGCAAAGACTTTGTGGGATTGGTCTTAAAGAACACCCACGGAAACTAGGGTCGCCCAAGAATGGCATACGACAAACCCCCTCACCCTCTCGTCTTGGGGACCCCTATGGGCCTTATTGGGGGACCTTGACCTTCAGGTGGTGGGGAAACTTCAAACGGGGGGTAATGTGGGTCCAAAACCCACCAAACACTCAACACTAAACCCAATTGCACATACCTTACACACAACGTGTCATTTGGTGGACCACTTTCATTCTTCTTTTTTTTTTTATTTCCTCCTCCACTCTAACCGTTTTTCTATTGTTGTTTGTTGGTTTTAGGGGAGGGGCTCAAGATCACATGTCCATTATGTCTTCGTCTTAGGAAAAATAGAGTGTGGTAAAAGGCCAATTGTCTTTTCTTTTAGGGTGGTGGTATGTCATTCATTGGGGGTAATGTTTTTCAGTTTGGTCTGGGGACCCCCCTTTGACCTTTGTGGGCAGTGGGTTTCACAATCCTGCGGCTAACACTTGTGCTCCCAAGGTTCAGCTAAAAACGTCCTTGACTAAGTGTTCAAAATGTGGGGCATATCCTTCTAAACCCATCAAAATTTTTCTGTATGGTTCTGGGTTTTCAATTTCATGGGTGGTCCCTTTGGGTCCCTTCTTGTTTCTAAGCATTCCTCAGCTATCCCCTCCTGCCCAACCCACCCCACATTTTATGTCCCTGTCCCGCGTATGCGCAATTCTTTTTAATAATATGTTTGTCTTCATCTCCTGCCATCTTCCTAAACAGTTTTTTTCCACCTCATTTTCAACGTTGACTTTTCTTTCTTTTTTTCTCTCCCTTTCCCCGCCACCTTCACACACGTCGTCAGATTCCCACCCACTAACCATCCTCCCTCGCCAGCCCCAGCCCGTCACTTCCCACCCTCTCCAGCCCCTACTGAGACTCCCAGGTCACCGGAGATTTACCCTCGTGAGGGCTGGGGCCGCGCTGAATCCCTGGCTGTTGGTCGGCGCGCTGTCTCCATTTCCTGGGGCTGCGGGGGTCCAGGGTCCCTCGTCCCCCGGCATCGACCGCCAGCCATGATCAAGACCTGCCATATTCCACGGCACAGCGCTGATCAATGGGCAGAGGAACGCTCGCTCAAGTCGTCCCTCTCTTCCCGTCGCTCTTTGCCGCCTCTTCCACTTCTCCACCATCCTCTTCCTCTTAATGGGTCGGGAAAGCTCTCCCCACCTATAAATACTTTGAGCTCGTTCCCTGCCGGCGCTGGCATCGTTTGTTCTTGGAGGCTGCGTGATTGGCCCATCCGTCCTTGCGCCATCACCACTCCAGGCCCCGACACTCCACAGGGCGGCCGCTCTGTGACGCAACCAGTGCGGCCACCGTCCGTCTTCGCTCCCACCCAGCCCGCCCCCTCGCCCTTGGACTCCTCGCCCCTCGGACAGCCCAGCCCCCGGCCCGCAGTCTCCTCGCCCCTCAGGCAGCCCTGCCCCCGGCCCGCAGTCTCCTCGCCCCTCGGGCAGCCCGGCCCCCGGCCCGCAGTGTCTCCTCGCCCCTCGGGCAGCCCGGCCCCCGGCCCGCAGTGTCTCCTCGCCCCTCGGGCAGCCCGGCCCCCGGCCCGCAGTGTCTCCTCGCCCCTCGGGCAGCCCGGCCCCCGGCCCGCAGTGTCTCCTCGCCCCTCAGGCAGCCCTGCCCCCGGCCCGCAGTCTCTCCTCGCCCCTCGGGCAGCCCGGCCCCCGGCCCGCACTGTCTCCTCGCCCCTCGGGCAGCCCGGCCCCCGGCCCGCACTGTCTCCTCGCCCCTCGGGCAGCCCGGCCCCCGGCCCGCAGTGTCTCCTCGCCCCTCGGGCAGCCCGGCCCCCGGCCCGCAGTCTCCTCGCCCCTCGGGCAGCCCGGCCCCCGGCCCGCAGTCTCCTCGCCCCTCGGGCAGCCCGGCCCCCGGCCCGCACTGTCTCCTAGCCCCTCGGGCAGCCCGGCCCCCGGCCCGCACTGTCTCCTCGCCCCTCGGGCAGCCCAGCCCCCGGCCCGCACTGTCTCCTGACTCCCCGGATGCTGAGCTCCGCTCCAGGGACGACGTGACAGAAGGGAGAAGAAGTGAGAAAGCGAAAGAGTGTGAGTGAGTGAGGAAGACAGAAAACCAGCAGCCATGAGTAGCAAACTGTCCTGCAAGCTCAGCTTCGCGGTGAGTATCTTTTTAAAAGTCTTTGACTACGTATATTGCAGATTGTTGGGTGGACTGTTTGGCATCAGGGGATTGAGTGGATGGGGTGCGTGGGAAGGGGAATGATACAGTGGAGTCTGGAACGAGACGAAATCATTGCCCTGTGTTCGCAGTTTGAATCATTCGGCAACGGTTTTCAGACAAATGCGGCAGTTTAATTGATTTTTCGCTATAAACGTCTGCTTTTAATGCGATGCTGCTCAGGCATCGTCACCGCGGTGCATTGCTGATCTGTGCTGTGCATGCGAAGCGGAATGAGCATTGTGGTTATGGATATCCTCTTTGTTGTTGTTGTGAACACTCGAGCATGCCTAGTGATGTCCTGTACTGGTCTAGTGACGCTTCGACCTCAGTCGACTGCCTTACTATGTAAACAGTGGGTGCCATGACAACGCACAAAACATCACGTGTTGCCCAGTAACGCATCCCCCTACTTAAGAGCCCATGCATCCACCTCACGTACGCAACCGCTGCCTCTGCAAGGAACGCAATTAGCACAGCTGTGTGGACAATGCGCATCCTTAAGCTGGGGCACTGTGTCGATTCATGCAGGCCGTTGTGTCAACCTTGTCATTGCAACATGGCGGTAAGAATATGACACGCGTCGGTGACTCACACTCAGTTAAGATGGAAATGATCGGGATTGTAAACGCGTTGATGAGATGTATTTTATATCTATTTCTGTTCGAGTACTCAATACGCCGTGGGCAATCGTTGCGCGTTACCAGTCGAGTTATGGGATGCTGGATGTTGATTGAGACTGGCGGACAAGGCTAGGAAACTTGAAGGCAAAGGAAGGACAGTAGAGCACGAGGAAGATAAGGAGACGGTGGGCGAGGGCTTATACGACGAACAAAAGGCGTCAGTTCTCTCCACTGGAGGAACGTGGACAAGTGGACGTCTGACCCTTACTTGGCAGGCTGCGGTCGATGGCACGTCGGAGATTTAGTCTACGCTCGTATCAATCATTGTCATGCGGAATTCTTGTCCTTCCGTCCCGTCAAAGCCCATTGTCAGCCCTGCGCTTCGTGCTGAGTGCGGAAAGGTGGTCTTCTGGCTTAGGAACCGTGCCTAGTAATCCTGACCAAGAGAGAGAGAGAGAGAGAGAGAGAGAGAGAGAGAGAGAGAGAGAGAGAGAGAGAGAGAGAGAGAGAGGAGAGAGAGAGAGAGAGAGAGAGAGAGAGAGAGAGAGAGGGAGAGAGAGAGAGAGAGAGAGAGGAGAGAGAGAGAGAGAGAGAGAGAGAGAGAGAGAGAGAGAGGGAGAGAGAGAGAGAGAGGGAGAGAGAGAGAGAAATAGATCTACCAAACTTTGACGAATTAGTGTGGTCCATAGAGTGAGCGCTACCTGTTATTTTGAAGCGTTTCCAGTAGAACGAATATTCACAATCAACGCAAAGGCAGTGCTGTCTACAATTACTTACATTTACAGTAGAACGAATATTCACAATCAACGCAAAGGCAGTGCTGTCTACAATTACTTACATTTACAGTAGAACGAATATTCACAATCAACGCAAAGGCAATGCTGTCTACAATTACTTACATTTACAGTAGAACGAATATTCACAATCAACGCAAAGGCAATGCTGTCTACAATTACTTACAGCATTCATATCTGTACCTCCAAGGCTTTCGATCGTACCTCCTAGATGATGGAGCCTTTTGATCAACCATGGAATACTTTCACCAGACAACGCTTTCGATCGTACCTCCTATATGATGGAGCCTTTTGATCAACCATGGAATACTTTCACCAGACAACGCTTTCGATCGTACCTCCTAGATGATGGAGCCTTTTGATCAACCATGGAATACTTTCACCAGGCAACAAACTTGGGGACGGATAGGACGCAAAGTCGTGTTTCATTTTTGGAGACCATTCCCTCGCCGTGGAGACTTCCAACCCTGGCTGGCCGTGGCATAGGTCAATCACACTGAAGTTTGCTTTCACTTTCCTTTTATTCCTACATGTATATGATGAAATAATAGGTCCCTTATACCGAAGTCAATTTACAATAACAGCTATTGGAAGTTTAATGGAGGTGGACGGAATGTATTATAATTAGCGCATGATAGCATATTCGACGAACGTTACACAGCACATATACGTACACAAAAGCCCTTAATGCACGCAAATACGTGTTCTGTTTTACAGTTTCTGAAACACTTAGGTTCAAAGATGCAAACGTCGTCCACTTTTATGGCATAAGTTCGTATTTTTGTACTGCTGCCAACATTTAACATGAAAATTATCGCTTCTAAAAATAGAATAATCACATCAGGAACTCTGTGCAAAGTTGGTTCTCTACGCGTCTAAGCACTGGGCAGAGGATGTCAAATGCCCAGGGTTCCATTTATCCCAGCTCGTCGAGCTATCAGCAGAAAGAACGAATGGGAGAGTCAGTGCACAGCATTTAGAATTGGCGTGCTTGAACTGCACAGACAGGAACACAGCGGTAGTCATGAGACAGTCCAATGTCGTGCAGATACATGCCGCGGTCAGGCTGCTTAGACACGTGCAGTGCTGACCAAGTGTGAAGAATTATGAAGTTCTGAGCAACTGGAAAAATTATGCGAGACAATACGCAATTTAAGTGAACTCAGACAGATAGTTTCCATGCAGACGTCGCCTGTTAAATAAACTCACCTCGTATGCAGCCCGTGCTTCATGCAGTGATACTTCTCCGCTTGCTGTGTTCTTTCTGCTTTCGGGGCCTTCTCCAGTTGTATTCACACAGCCGGCCCCTCTTCCATGGCCTGTATAAATCTGACGGCATGTTCTGCTAGCCAGGCCTGACGCTACATAGCTTAGTTTATTTTAGCGCCTGCTAGTGGTCGTAGAGTGCGTAACGGATACGCCGGTTTGCTGCAGAAGGCGGCCTACGGCGCTGCGATAAAATATATTTGTTTCTCATTCCAAAAATATATAATAGATAACCTCCAAAATGTAATGGATTGTTTCTAGGGTAAAACCCCGACATTTCATCCCATTTCTTCAGAATCCGATTTGAACATTTTGAATTATTTTGCTGAATAACAAACCATTGCACCAACCATACAACTGTGATCGATAACATTTTTGACTCACATGCGAAGCAAAAGTGAGTCTATGTACTGAGCCGTGTCGTCCGTCCGTCCGTCCGTCCGTCCGTCCGGGCGTAAAAAACTTAAACGTTGGATTTTTCTCGGAGACTATTAAGTCTATCAACACCAAATGTGGCATGATGGTGTATGATGACAAGGCCTCAAAAAACATACATAGTGACTTGACCTTGCTTCAAGGTCAAGGTCACAGGAGCCATAAATGTGGTCTCAAAAACAGTCATTTTTCACATTTTCCCAATTGTCTCCCACGTTATTGAGAATGGCGACCTTAGCTACAAATGGTATATAGGTCAAAGCAAGCCCTATCTTTTGATACCAGTTTGGTTGACCTTGCTTCAAGGTCAAGGTCACAGGAGCTCTTCAAAGTTGGATTGTATACATATTTTGAAGTGACCTTGACCCTGAACTATGGAAGATAACTGTTTCAAACTTAATAATTATGTGGGGCACATGTTATACTTTCATCATGAGACACATTTGGTCACATATCATCAAGGTCAAGGTCACTTTGACCCTTATGAAATGTGACCAAAATGGGGTAGTGAACCACTAAAAGTGACTATATCTCATGGTAGAAAGTGCCAATAAGCACCATTGTGCTTCCTATGTCTTGAATTAACAGCTTTGTGTTGCATGACCTTGGATGACCTTGACCTTGGGTCAAGGTCACATGTATTTTGGTAGGAAAACTGTGTAAAGCATTTCTTAGTGTATGATGTCATTGGTAGGTTTAGTTGTTTGACCTTGACCTTGAAGGTCACCTGAAGGTCAAGGTCATATAAAGGTCAAGGTCAAGCATGTGAGTCGTATGGGCTTTGCCCTTCTTGTTCTTTATTGCACCAATTCCTAAACTTAAAAACAGATAACCTCCAAAATGTGTTGGATTGTTTCTTGGGTAAAACTCATACCGTCCTCGATATTTAATGAAAATCTGTTTCAAACTTTTGGAGTTATTTTGCGAACTAACAAACCAATGCACCACCTGACCCCAAAACATTACCTCTTTGACAGACGTAACGACTTGAGATTTCTGGAAATAGATCATAACCCGGGATGTCATTGAGCAGGCGGTCAATTTACTCGTAGATTTTTCACGAGACACCCACTTGCATTGTGCTCCTACTTATGTCATATACATGTAATAAGAATCTTGCTCATCACATTGTTTTTTATTGTTGCCATCTGCAACCCTTGAAAGGCCGTCATTTGCTGCTGTTGATGGTTTTCCAGATATGCCAAGAATAGTACGTGGTCGAGTAAAAACGTTAACTCTTTCACATAACCTCAGAAGTTGTGTTGCATTTGAATAATAACAAAAGGGAGAAAAAAGGTAAATAATACTCACGAATTTCTTTCTTTCGTTTCTTTGCGTGATGTCTAGCGTTTATATAATCACAATGGTAACATGTTGGCTATTCAGCGAAGTCGGGAACCGCCCTACTTTGACAGGCTAGAAACTTCCGATGCATTTCATTCTGCTTTTGAAAAGGGAGAGTCAACACATTCACACACGCACACACGCACGCACGCACGCACGTAACACACACACACACACACACACACACACACACACACACACGCACACACACACTTAAGCGCGCATACACGCATATACACTCCTTCATGGACATGCGCATTTTTGCAGGGGCACGTACACATTCAAGCTAGGAGGCACGTGCACGCACGCATGCACACACACACACACATGCACACCCGCACATGCACAGTGTGATGGTGATTCGTCTACACTCAACAGGGATGTCAATTGTTCCCAGTTGAGATCAGAACCAGTCCTGGATTGGTCACGCCCTGGGTCGACGAGGGCACATTACGGATGTGTCAAATCTGTGGAAGAAGTAATGCATCACTTTCGCCTACTTCTTTTGTTGTCTTTCGTTGTTCTCTTGCTTTAAAAAATGAGCGTCTTGATAATCTACCTGAAAATGTCAAAGGTTGATAATGCATCTTTCGTCTTGTAAGGCATGCAGACTAGTGAAAAAACTTTCTTCCAGAATTGCATACAGTCTTGAAACACTGTGCTGTCGAGTGTGTAGTCGTCAAAGTGGATTTTACATGATATAATTATATGGACCACTGTGTGAACTCCCAGCGTTTTGTTCCGCGTTGGCTTTGAAATACGCCGACACCTTACATCATCACCACACTTAGCTTGCTTCCACACACTCAGATTAGACTTTGTATCTCTAATCTCTGCCGAAAGACCTGTCAATCAAAGAGTGAGGCTCTGGATTCTGGCCACACTACTACGTTCAACAGAAGGGCAGCCAGCACTGGAAATGGGGTATAGCTACCCCAAGGGCATTACTAGGGCGTGGCCTACCGTCGACACCATCCGGAGCCCCCAGTGACGGGAACCGATTGGACCGTTTCTCCTCCATTGTGAGGCACTACTGTCGCCCTCTGTCACTGGCCGCTGGTCTTTGAAGGTCGGGCGGATTTCCGCCCTGGGCTGGAAATTCACGTTTACCTCAGGTGCGAACTATTTAAGGGGGGAGCGCCAGTTGCGAGTCCCCCAGAGAGCCACGGAGTCCCTCGCACCTTGATCCACGGAGTCCCTCGCACCTTGATCCAAGCTGTCATCTGCGTGTCCGGGACAAGCACTGCACGGCGGGAGTCGGCACCGCCGTTTCGTGTGAGTCTGGTGCCCACTTTGTATGTCATGTAAGTGAGACTGGTGACCTCTCTGTATGTCATGTAAGTGAGTCTGGTGCCCTCCCTTTGTATGTCATGTAAGTGAGTCTGGAACCCTCTTTGTATGTCATGTAAGTGAGTCAGGTGACCTCTTTGTATGTCATGTAAGTGAGTCTGGTGCCCTCTTTGTATGTCATGTAAGTGAGACTGGTGTCCTCTTTGTATGTCATGTAAGTGAGTCTGGTGACCTCTTTGTATGTCATGTAAGTGAGTCTGGTGACCTCTCTGTATGTCATGTGAGTCAGGTGACCTCTTTGTATGTCATGTAAGTGAGTCTGGTGCCCTCTTTGTATGTCATGTAAGTGAGTCTGGTGTCCTCTCTGTATGTCATGTAAGTGAGTCAGGTGACCTCTTTGTATGTCATGTAAGTGAGTCTGGTGCCCACCCTTTGTATGTCATGTAAGTGAGTCAGGTGACCTCTTTGTATGTCATGTAAGTGAGTCAGGTGACCTCTTTGTATGTCATGTAAGTGAGTCTGGTGACCTCTCTGTATATCATGTAAGTGAGTCAGGTGACCTCTCTGTATATCATGTAAGTGAGTCAGGTGACCTCTTTGTATGTCATGTAAGTGAGTCTGGTGACCTCTCTGTATGTCATGTAAGTGAGTCTGGTGACCTCTTTGTATGTCATGTAAGTGAGTCTGGTGACCTCTCTGTATGTCATGTAAGTGAGTCTGGTGACCTCTTTGTATGTCATGTAAGTGAGTCAGGTGACCTCTTTGTATGTCATGTAAGTGAGTCTGGTGACCTCTCTGTATGCCATGTAAGTGAGTCAGGTGACCTCTTTGTATGTCATGTAAGTGAGTCTGGTGCCCACCCTTTGTATGTCATGTAAGTGAGTCTGGTGTCCTCTCTGTATGTCATGTAAGTGAGTCAGGTGGCCTCTCTGTATGTCATGTAAGTGAGTCTGGTGCCCTCTTTGTATGTCATGTAAGTGAGTCTGGTGACCTCTCTGTATGTCATGTAAGTGAGTCTGGTGACCTCTTTGTATGTCATGTAAGTGAGTAAGGTGACCTCTTTGTATGTCATGTAAGTGAGTCAGGTGACCTCTTTGTATGTCATGTAAGTAATAATAATAATAATATGTTTTTTTATAAGGCGCACTTCCTCCACACAGTCAAAAAAGTACATAGTGGAGCTCTAGGCGCACACGCACACAAAAACACACACACATTATCATCACACAGTCTGAGCCTGAACATGAAACGCACACACGCACGCTATAATACAACATGCATCCTACACGTAAAGACACTCACACATGCATTATATACAAACATGAGCCTGAAACATTCAGCAAGTACGAAATAGTTTCAATACGACTTAGAGAACAAGTGGGTTTTCAGATTTGACCGAAAGCAAGCTGCAGTGTTTGCATGACGCACTGAGAAGGGGAGTGCGTTCCAGGTGGTAGGACCCTGGTATGAAAAAGTACGCTGACCAAATGTTTTTGACCTAACGGATGGAATTTTGAAGATGCGAGTGTCGCAAGAAGAGCGAAGTTGTCTAGATGGTGTGTAGATGTGAAGGAGTTGAGACAGATATAGAGGAGCGACAGCAGAGACAGAGTTGAAGCAGAGGCAGGAGGTTTTGTATTGGATCCTAGCAGAAACTGGTAGCCAATGAAGAGAGTGGAGGATAGGAGTAATGTGATGAGACTTTCTAACTTTACAGATGAGGCGAGCAGCAGAGTTCTGGACTCTTTGGAGCCGATCCACGAGATGCTTAGGGCAACCGGAAAGAAGGCTATTGCAGTAGTCGAGGCGTGAAAGAATGAAAGCACAGACGAGAGTTTGAGTAGCTTCTTGTGTGAGAAGATGACGAATTGCACTGATCTGTCTGATGTGCATGTAGGCGATCTTGCATGTGTTCCTGACGTGTTCTGACATATTGAGATGACAATCTAAGGTAACACCAAGGTTCCTAACTGATGGAACGAACTCCACATCACAGTCGCCAATCTTAAGAGAAGAAGGGAGGGCATCAGTGGCTGTCCTGCTTGATCTTACTAGCATGCATTCTGTTTTACTGTCATTCAGTTGAAGCTTATTAAAGGTCATCCAGTTCTTAACATCTAGAACACAGTTTTGCATGGATTCAACGGTGGGTTGGATTTGATCGAGGGTAGCTTCTTTGTAAAGCTGGTTGTCGTCGGCAAATGCATGTTGGTTTATGGAATGTGAACCTACAATGTCGAACAGGGGTTGCATGTACATGACAAACAAGACTGGTCCGAGGGCGGAGCCTTGGGGGACACCAAAACTGACTGAAGAGGTGGCTGATGTCAAGTTATTTACAGATACTGTTTGCTGTCTATTTGAGATGTAGGAGTGAAACCAGGAAAGGGCCGTGTTAGTGATTCCGTTGGTGTTCTGCAGGCGAGTGAGGAGAATGGAGTGGTCTATCGTGTCAAATGCTGCGGAGAGGTCGAGTAGGGTGAGAAAACATACTTTGCTATTGTCAAGGGAGGTAAGGAGATCATTAGCTATCTTCAGTAGGGCGGTTTCAGTGGAATGGTTTGATCGGTACGCAGATTGAAGTGGGTGTAGCAAGTTGTGAGTCTGGTGCCCTCTTTGTATGTCATGTAAGTGAGTCTGGTGACCTCTTTGTATGTCATGTAAGTGAGTCTGGTGCCCTCTTTGTATGTCATGTAAGTGAGTCTGGTGCTCTCTTTGTATGTCATGTAAGTGAGTCTGGTGCTCTCTTTGTATGTCATGTAAGTGAGTCTGGTGTCCTCTTTGTATGTCATGTAAGTGAGTCTGGTGCTCTCTTTGTATGTCATGTAAGTGAGTCTGGTGACCTCTCTGTATGTCATGTAAGTGAGACTGGTGTCCTCTTTGTATGTCATGTAAGTGAGTCTGGTGTCCTCTTTGTATGTCATGTAAGTGAGTCTGGTGTCCTCTTTGTATGTCATGTAAGTGAGTCTGGTGCTCTCTTTGTATGTCATGTAAGTGAGTCTGGTGACCTCTCTGTATGTCATGTAAGTGAGTCTGGTGTCCTCTCTGTATGTCATGTAAGTGAGTCTGGTGCCCTCTTTGTATGTCATGTAAGTGAGTCTGGTGACCTCTCTGTATGTCATGTAAGTGAGTCTGGTGACCTCTCTGTATGTCATGTAAGTGAGTCTGGTGACCTCTTTGTATGTCATGTAAGTGAGTCTGGTGTCCTCTCTGTATGTCATGTAAGTGAGTCTGGTGACCTCTTTGTATGTCATGTAAGTGAGACTGGTGTCCTCTTTGTATGTCATGTAAGTGAGTCAGGTGCCCTCTTTGTATGTCATGTAAGTGAGTCTGGTGTCCTCTCTGTATGTCATGTAAGTGAGTCTGGTGTCCTCTTTGTATGTCATGTAAGTGAGTCTGGTGACCTCTCTGTATGTCATGTAAGTGAGACTGGTGTCCTCTTTGTATGTCATGTAAGTGAGTCTGGTGTCCTCTTTGTATGTCATGTAAGTGAGTCTGGTGACCTCTCTGTATGTCATGTAAGTGAGTCTGGTGCCCTCTTTGTATGTCATGTAAGTGAGTCTGGTGACCTCTCTGTATGTCATGTAAGTGAGTCTGGTGTCCTCTCTTGTATGTCATGTAAGTGAGTCTGGTGACCTCTTTGTATGTCATGTAAGTGAGTCTGGTGCCCTCTTTGTATGTCATGTAAGTGAGTCTGGTGACCTCTCTGTATGTCATGTAAGTGAGTCTGGTGTCCTCTCTGTATGTCATGTAAGTGAGTCTGGTGCTCTCTTTGTATGTCATGTAAGTGAGTCAGGTGACCTCTTTGTATGTCATGTAAGTGAGTCAGGTGACCTCTTTGTATGTCATGTAAGTGAGTCTGGTGTCCTCTCTGTATGTCATGTAAGTGAGTCTGGTGACCTCTTTGTATGTCATGTAAGTGAGTCTGGTGCCCTCTCTGTATGTCATGTAAGTGAGTCAGGTGACCTCTTTGTATGTCATGTAAGTGAGTCTGGTGCCCTCTTTGTATGTCATGTAAGTGAGTCTGGTGACCTCTTTGTATGTCATGTAAGTGAGTCTGGTGACCTCTTTGTATGTCATGTAAGTGAGTCTGGTGCCCTCTCTGTATGTCATGTAAGTGAGTCTGGTGCCCTCTTTGTATGTCATGTAAGTGAGTCTGGTGCCCTCTTTGTATGTCATGTAAGTGAGTCTGGTGCCCTCTTTGTATGTCATGTAAGTGAGTCTGGTGCCCTCTTTGTATGTCATGTAAGTGAGTCTGGTGCCCTCTTTGTATGTCATGTAAGTGAGTCTGGTGACCTCTTTGTATGTCATGTAAGTGAGTCAGGTGCCCTCTTTGTATGTCATGTAAGTGAGTCAGGTGACCTCTTTGTATGTCATGTAAGTGAGTCAGGTGCCCTCTCTGTATGTCATGTAAGTGAGTCTGGTGCTCTCTTTGTATGTCATGTAAGTGAGTCAGGTGCCCTCTTTGTATGTCATGTAAGTGAGTCTGGTGCCCTCTTTGTATGTCATGTAAGTGAGTCAGGTGCCCTCTTTGTATGTCATGTAAGTGAGACTGGTGTCCTCTTTGTATGTCATGTAAGTGAGTCTGGTGACCTCTTTGTATGTCATGTAAGTGAGTCTGGTGACCTCTCTGTATGTCATGTAAGTGAGTCTGGTGACCTCTTTGTATGTCATGTAAGTGAGACTGGTGACCTCTCTGTATGTCATGTAAGTGAGTCAGGTGCTCTCTTTGTATGTCATGTAAGTGAGTCTGGTGACCTCTCTGTATGTCATGTAAGTGAGTCAGGTGACCTCTTTGTATGTCATGTAAGTGAGTCTGGTGACCTCTTTGTATGTCATGTAAGTGAGTCTGGTGTCCTCTTTGTATGTCATGTAAGTGAGTCTGGTGACCTCTTTGTATGTCATGTAAGTGAGTCTGGTGACCTCTTTGTATGTCATGTAAGTGAGTCTGGTGACCTCTCTGTATGTCATGTAAGTGAGTCTGGTGACCTCTTTGTATGTCATGTAAGTGAGTCTGGTGACCTCTTTGTATGTCATGTAAGTGAGTCTGGTGACCTCTTTGTATGTCATGTAAGTGAGTCTGGTGACCTCTTTGTATGTCATGTAAGTGAGTCTGGTGACCTCTTTGTATGTCATGTAAGTGAGTCTGGTGACCTCTTTGTATGTCATGTAAGTGAGTCTGGTGCTCTCTTTGTATGTCATGTAAGTGAGTCTGGTGACCTCTTTGTATGTCATGTAAGTGAGTCTGGTGACCTCTTTGTATGTCATGTAAGTGAGTCTGGTGACCTCTTTGTATGTCATGTAAGTGAGTCTGGTGCCTCTCTGTATGTCATGTAAGTGAGTCTGGTGCCTCTTTGTATGTCATGTCAGTGAGTCAGGTGACCTCTCTGTATGTCATGTAAGTGAGTCTGGTGCCTCTCTGTATGTCATGTAAGTGAGTCTGGTGCCCTCTTTGTATGTCATGTAAGTGAGTCTGGTGACCTCTCTGTATGTCATGTAAGTGAGTCTGGTGACCTCTTTGTATGTCATGTAAGTGAGTCTGGTGCCCTCTTTGTATGTCATGTAAGTGAGTCTGGTGACCTCTTTGTATGTCATGTAAGTGAGTCTGGTGACCTCTCTGTATGTCATGTAAGTGAGTCTGGTGACCTCTTTGTATGTCATGTAAGTGAGTCTGGTGCCCTCTTTGTATGTCATGTAAGTGAGTCTGGTGACCTCTCTGTATGTCATGTAAGTGAGTCTGGTGCTCTCTTTGTATGTCATGTAAGTGAGTCTGGTGCCCTCTCTGTATGTCATGTAAGTGAGTCTGGTGACCTCTCTGTATGTCATGTAAGTGAGTCAGGTGACCTCTTTGTATGTCATGTAAGTGAATCTGGTGCCTCTTGTATGTCATGTAAGTGAGTCTGGTGCCCTCTTTGTATGTCATGTAAGTGAGTCTGGTGACCTCTCTGTATGTCATGTAAGTGAGTCTGGTGACCTCTTTGTATGTCATGTAAGTGAGTCTGGTGCTCTCTTTGTATGTCATGTAAGTGAGTCTGGTGACCTCTTTGTATGTCATGTAAGTGAGTCTGGTGCCCTCTCTGTATGTCATGTAAGTGAGTCTGGTGTCCTCTCTGTATGTCATGTAAGTGAGTCTGGTGACCTCTCTGTATGTCATGTAAGTGAGTCAGGTGACCTCTTTGTATGTCATGTAAGTGAGTCTGGTGCTCTCTTTGTATGTCATGTAAGTGAGTCTGGTGACCTCTTTGTATGTCATGTAAGTGAGTCTGGTGCCCTCTCTGTATGTCATGTAAGTGAGTCTGGTGACCTCTTTGTATGTCCTGTAAGTGAGTCAGGTGCCCTCTCTGTATGTCATGTAAGTGAGTCTGGTGACCTCTTTGTATGTCATGTAAGTGAGTCTGGTGCCCTCTCTGTATGTCATGTAAGTGAGTCTGGTGCCCTCTTTGTATGTCATGTAAGTGAGTCTGGTGCCCTCTTTGTATGTCATGTAAGTGAGACTGGTGACTTCTCTGTATGTCATGTAAGTGAGTCTGGTGACCTCTTTGTATGTCATGTAAGTGAGTCTGGTGACCTCTCTGTATGTCATGTAAGTGAGTCTGGTGCCCTCTCTGTATGTCATGTAAGTGAGTCTGGTGACCTCTTTGTATGTCATGTAAGTGAGTCTGGTGCCCTCTCTGTATGTCATGTAAGTGAGTCTGGTGCCCTCTCTGTATGTCATGTAAGTGAGTCTGGTGACCTCTTTGTATGTCATGTAAGTGAGTCTGGTGCCCTCTCTGTATGTCATGTAAGTGAGTCTGGTGACCTCTCTGTATGTCATGTAAGTGAGTCTGGTGCCCTCTTTGTATGTCATGTAAGTGAGACTGGTGACTTCTCTGTATGTCATGTAAGTGAGTCTGGTGCCCTCTTTGTATGTCATGTAAGTGAGTCTGGTGACTTCTCTGTATGTCATGTAAGTGAGTCTGGTGCCCTCTCTGTATGTCATGTAAGTGAGTCTGGTGACCTCTTTGTATGTCATGTAAGTGAGACTGGTGTCCTCTCTGTATGTCATGTAAGTGAGTCTGGTGCCCTCTTTGTATGTCATGTAAGTGAGTCTGGTGACTTCTCTGTATGTCATGTAAGTGAGTCTGGTGCCCTCTCTGTATGTCATGTAAGTGAGTCTGGTGACCTCTTTGTATGTCATGTAAGTGAGACTGGTGTCCTCTCTGTATGTCATGTAAGTGAGTCTGGTGCCCTCTTTGTATGTCATGTAAGTGAGTCTGGTGACTTCTCTGTATGTCATGTAAGTGAGTCTGGTGCCCTCTCTGTATGTCATGTAAGTGAGTCTGGTGACCTCTCTGTATGTCATGTAAGTGAGACTGGTGACTTCTCTGTATGTCATGTAAGTGAGTCTGGTGCCCTCTTTGTATGTCATGTAAGTGAGTCTGGTGACTTCTCTGTATGTCATGTAAGTGAGTCTGGTGACCTCTCTGTATGTCATGTAAGTGAGTCTGGTGACTTCTCTGTATGTCATGTAAGTGAGTCTGGTGCCCTCTCTGTATGTCATGTAAGTGAGTCTGGTGACCTCTCTGTATGTCATGTAAGTGAGTCTGGTGACCTCTCTGTATGTCATGTAAGTGAGTCTGGTGCCCTCTCTGTATGTCATGTAAGTGAGTCTGGTGCCCTCTCTGTATGTCATGTAAGTGAGTCTGGTGACCTCTTTGTATGTCATGTAAGTGAGTCTGGTGCCCTCTCTGTATGTCATGTAAGTGAGTCTGGTGCCCTCTCTGTATGTCATGTAAGTGAGTCTGGTGCCCTCTCTGTATGTCATGTAAGTGAGTCTGGTGCCCTCTCTGTATGTCATGTAAGTGAGTCTGGTGCCCTCTCTGTATGTCATGTAAGTGAGTCTGGTGCCCTCTCTGTATGTCATGTAAGTGAGTCTGGTGCCCTCTCTGTATGTCATGTAAGTGAGTCTGGTGCCCTCTCTGTATGTCATGTAAGAGATGGTCGTTGCGCTAACGTAGTTGTCTGGCTGTGTGACGTGATTACCTGTTGATTAACACAGGTAAGGCTCCTAATTTCACGGGTCCATGACGGACAAACTGTCTGTCCCACCAGGTGAAATTACTGGGAATCGTTTTATCGACCAATCTATCTCTTGGGGGAAGGCGATTAGCGCTATTCCCAGGCCTCGCACCGCGGTTCTGAGTACGGCGCCGTGCTTGATGTGCCGTGAATGATTGCATCAATGCACCACAACCAATTACTATTTCCGCGGAGTCCGAGTATTCAATCTTTCGCCGAACGTTTCATTTGTGTGCATGCCTTCCCAACAAGCCTTGTCCAAATGGTCAGTCGACTGAGATGACAGGGTGGATGGACCACGCTGTGGTCAATGATCTGCAAAGCGTCGACTGTGGACTTTTGGAGAGAGCATGTTCTGGAACATCGTCACCCAGGCTTTGCAAGCTACTCCCGATGCGTAATCAATCCCGGCAAACAACCCTCCGGACCTTTCTGTGTCTGAAGGTGGAACGTGATTTCATCAATTGGAGGAGAGGGAAAAAGGAAGGTCTCGTTTCTGATCTCACGCAGACGAAGCCATACACGAGTCACAAAAAGAATATCATTTTGCTTCAGGGGGAAAACTCCACATTCGTGAAGGTGTATTTTTTCTGTCTCTTGCATCATTTGTTGGTTTTCCTTGGATGATAAACAGATTTTAAAAATATGTATTGCATTTGAGGTATTTGCGGAATGTATGACTATATAGCTGTCAGTCCTCATAATCTCCGTAGGCATCGTTACATATATCTGTACACCTGTTTTGAAAAAGAAAATTAAGTTCTGAAAACCTCTAGATGCTGTTTGTTGCGAAGTTATTTCCATTTAAAACTCTCCGTGTATGTGAAAAATGTGCTGTGGGTCTCTAAGTTGATTATCATGAGCCGAGCTATGCAATGGGCTATAGAAATGTTATGACGTTTCGCGCCACTCATCCAAGTGCAGTCCGTAAGACAGTCAGATGCCACTGCATAGAACCTTATTCTGTGTATGCTAGTATCTCTTTCAATGTTCTGAATTAATAGCACTTTGATTCATGGCGAATTTGTTTCCCTCTTTGACAATAATTTGCACTTACATGGTGTCGTTCAAAGCCATTTAACTCACTTTGCAACTGGAGAAAACCTGTCACGTTCTGACGATGGTTTCGCGGCAGTTTTGTGCCTGCAGTCAGCCAACTTGCATAGGGTTTCTCTTTCCTTTTAGTTGCTTCTGTGGCAGAAATTATCCTTTTAAGCAACATTATGCTCACTGCGCAAATGTGAGATGCTTAGAGAGAAGACGTTTTGGTGTCACGTGGCAGTGGTATTCTCCTCGATGCGTACCTCTGACCAAGAGACTGTCGTACCGCAGGGGCAAGTGAAATCCATCTCATTAAGAAAGTTTCCAATAGCAGTTCCTAATTTCGAAGTGTTATCATTTTGTGGACTCAAACTCTCATGATGTGATGCTTGGTCAACAGGACGAGTGTGGGACAAAAGAGATAAATTTATGCAGTTATCGTTTACAGCGTTTAAGGCGCGCGCGAGAGAGTACAAGCCCCCCCCCCTCTCTCTCTCTCTCTCTCTCTCTCTCTCTCTCTCTCTCTCTCTCTCTTTCTCTCTCTCTCTCTCTCTCTCTCTCTCTCTCTCTCTCTGCCTCTCTCTCTCTCTCTCTCTCTCTCTCTCTCTCTCTCTCTCTCTCTCTCTCTCTCTTCTCTCTCCCACTCTCACCCCACCTTTCACTTCTATTCGTCTTAGTGAGTGAGTGTGTGTGTTTTCCCACGCTTGTGCGCGCACAAGCACATGTGTCTCTGAATCTGTTTTTCCGTGTTTCTGTGTCTGTGTGTCTGTCTGTGTGTCTGTCTGTGTGTTTGTCTTTATATCTGTCTGTCTATCTGTCTTCTTGTTTGTCTATCTGTCCGTCCGTCCATTCGTTCGTCCGTCCGTCCATTCGTTCGTCCGTCCGTCCGTTCGTCCGTCCGTTCGTCCCTCCGTCCCTCCCTCTCTCCCTCTCTCTCCCTCTCTCTCTCTCTCTCTCTTCTCTCTCTCTCTCTCTCTCTCTCTCTCTCTCTCTCTCTCTCTCTCTCTCTCTCTTTCTCTCTCTGCCCGTTGTTTACCATTTGCGGACGTTCCATTTCTGGTTCCCAGTTCTGTTGAGGTTAACGTATCGTTTGTTCCTCGCGTTTAATTCTTCACATTGTAATAGGCCGGACTGGCCTTCACAATAACAATTTTCGTTCGTTCTCTCTCTCTCTCTCTCTCTCTCTCTCTCTCTCTCTCTCTCTCTCTCTCTCTCTTTCTCTCTCTCTCTCTGTCACACACACACACACACACACACACACACACACACACACACACACACACACACACACACACACACACACACACACTGTCTCTTGGAAAGTTGTATATAATTGCATGCAAAAGTTTTTGAATCCCGATGTTTGATCGCTCTGCAGTTTGACATATGGTGCGACTGGTTGTATCCCCAAATTGCCAGCGTAGATACCAGGGCAATAAAATAATGACCAAAGTTTGGGCAAAATGTTGCTGGATAGCTCCCTTAGCAAGCCTTCCAAACGCTGTGCAGTAATAACTTGTCAGCAGAATTAAACTGGGAAAGGCTATTTAGGAAAGCCTGTGAATGTTGGGCTGCAACTTTGTGTGAATGTGTGCGGGATACTCAAACGAGAAAGGTTTCTTGAGGGTATTCCAACAAAGATTATGGAATTATTTCAGGCAGCAGTGGAACGAGAAACTCTGTAGCAGTGAGTGATTTGTAGTGTATCGGGCTTTTTAAAGTGCACATGGCAGCGAAAGTGATCTTCACAATATTAAAATAAATAAATTCATAGATGTATTCATAAAGATTCAGACTAGAATTTAACGACTTGCATATCAATGGAAGACACAGTGGAGCAAACGATTACGTTTCCTGTCCAGTTTATGCTGGTCAACGGAAAATGAAGAATTTGTTTTAGCTGCTGTCTGAAATATGATGCTCTGAGAGCAAAATACATTGTGAAATACACCAGTACTCATCGAGTGGGGTGTGCGTACATGTGTGGCTACTTGATAGACGGACAAGGCGCAGAAAACCCCCCAGAGATATGGCAACGTACATTGCCTATGCTCTAAGATTTGCCAAATCGGACGGTATGGAGTAGGCTATACCTCTTATTTGTGGAATTTTCCGTTCGTTAGCTGCTGATAACCACCTAATCGTGTGCATAAGAGGTGGAACAATACATGAATGGTAAAAGCCAATTTTACGGTTTTAAAACTGGATACTATGCATAGACATCATCACTTTTCATCCTCAGGGAGAAACAACTTTTAAGCAGTACATGTATTTTTAAAATATTTTAGGAGTAACCCTGATTAAAGGATAAAACAGTATGTGTTTTGAGTGTTAAGACAAAGTTCAGTTGAACGATAATCTGTTTCAAGCCCAATGATGATTCATGCTTCAGGGTTGTGATGTCTTAAAATATGTACACACACTGTATTTTTTCACGAATATTGATATAATCATCAAGTTTCGATTATTTGCATCTTACTGTGGTGTTTTAAAATATGTGCATACATTGTGTGTTACTATGACGGGTCGTCAGCCGCAATAAAGCAATCAGTCAGTCAATCAGTCAGTCAGTCAGTCAGTCAGTCAATCAATCAATCGATTATTAAATTAATCAATCAATCAATCGATTATTCACTCGATCGATTATTCATTCAATCAATCGATTATTTACTCAACCAATCAACCAATTAACATATCGATCAATCAACTATTAACCAGTCAGCCAGTCAGCCAGTCAGCCAGCCAGTCAGCCAGCCAGTCAGTCAGTCAGGCAGTCAGTTAGTCAGTTAGTCAGTCAGTTAGTCAGTCAGGCAGTCAATCAATCGATCAATCAAATCGTGTGTGTGTGTGTGTGTGTGTGTGTGTGTGTGTGTGTGTGTGTGTGAGTGTCTGTGTGTGTCTGTGTGTGTGTGTGTGTGTGTGTGTGTGTCTGCGTGTGTCTGTGTGTGTGTCTGTGTGTGTGTCTGCGTGTGTCTGTGTGTGTGTGTGTGTCTCTGTGTGTGTCTCTGTGTGTGTGTGTGTGTGTGTGTGTGTGTGTGTGTGTGTGTGTGTGTGTGTGTGTGTGTGTGTGTCTGTGTGTGTGTGTCTGTGTGTGTGTGTGTGTGTGTATGTGTGTCTGTGTGTGTGTGTGTGTGTGTGTGT
>JAWQFJ010024637.1:132500-135000 GCA_034096865.1 Theodoxus fluviatilis | reverse complement strand
GCAGGTCCCGTGCCAAGACCAACTCTATGGTGTGAGGAGACGAGCACACAGAGACCTTTGCATCAGCACAATGTTCGTGGGATTGGGATTTGCATACTGTATACGCACTGACACGACTTGTGTAAGGTGTGCCCTTGGTGTTAATATTTGTCGATTTCTCACCGTGCAGCTAATTGCCAGATGTTAGTGTATGACTGAGAGCTAATTGCCAGATGTTAGTGTATGACTGAGACCGTGCAGCTAATTGCCAGACGTTAGTGTATGACTGAGAGCTAATTGCCAGATGTTAGTGTATGACTGAGAGCTAATTGCCAGGTGTTAGTGTATGACTGAGAGCTAATTGCCAGGTGTTAGTGTATGACTGAGAGCTAATTGCCAGGTGTTAGTGTATGACTGAGACCGTGCAGCTAATTGCCAGATGTTAGTGTATGACTGAGACCGTGCAGCTAATTGCCAGATGTTAGTGTATGACTGAGAGCTAATTGCCAGATGTTAGTGTATGACTGAGAGCTAATTGCCAGGTGTTAGTGTATGACTGAGACCGTGCAGCTAATTGCCAGATGTTAGTGCATGACTGAGAGCGTGCAGCTAATTGCCAGATGTTAGTGCATGACTGAGAGTTGACGATTTCTCACCGTGCAGCTAATTGCCAGATGTTAGTGTATGACTGAGAGCGTGCAGCTAATTGCCAGATGTTAGTGTATGACTGAGAGCGTGCAGCTAATTGCCAGATGTTAGTGTATGACTGAGAGCGTGCAGCTAATTGCCAGATGTTAGTGTATGACTGAGAGCTAATTGCCATGTGTTAGTGTATGACTGAGACCGTGCAGCTAATTGCCAGATGTTAGTGTATGACTGAGAGCTAATTGCCAGATGTTAGTGCATGACTGAGAGTTGACGATTTCTCACCGTGCAGCTAATTGCCAGATGTTAGTGTATGACTGAGAGCGTGCAGCTAATTGCCAGATGTTAGTGCATGACTGAGAGCGTGCAGCTAATTGCCAGATGTTAGTGCATGACTGAGAGTTGACGATTTCTCACCGTGCAGCTAATTGCCAGATGTTAGTGTATGACTGAGAGCGTGCAGCTAATTGCCAGGTGTTAGTGTATGACTGAGAGCGTGCAGCTAATTGCCAGATATTAGTGTATGACTGAGACCGTGCAGCTAATTGCCAGATGTTAGTGTATGACTGAGACCGTGCAGCTAATTGCCAGATGTTAGTGTATGACTGAGAGCTAATTGCCAGGTGTTAGTGTATGACTGAGACCGTGCAGCTAATTGCCAGATGTTAGTGTATGACTGAGAGCTAATTGCCAGATGTTAGTGTATGACTGAGACCGTGCAGCTAATTGCCAGATGTTAGTGTATGACTGAGAGCTAATTGCCATGTGTTAGTGTATGACTGAGAGCTAATTGCCAGGTGTTAGTGTATGACTGAGAGCTAATTGCCAGGTGTTAGTGTATGACTGAGAGCGTGCAGCTAATTGCCAGGTGTTAGTGTATGACTGAGAGCGTGCAGCTAATTGCCAGATGTTAGTGTATGACTGAGACCGTGCAGCTAATTGCCAGATGTTAGTGTATGACTGAGACCGTGCAGCTAATTGCCAGATGTTAGTGTATGACTGAGAGCTAATTGCCAGGTGTTAGTGTATGACTGAGACCGTGCAGCTAATTGCCAGATGTTAGTGTATGACTGAGAGCTAATTGCCAGATGTTAGTGTATGACTGAGACCGTGCAGCTAATTGCCAGATGTTAGTGTATGACTGAGAGCTAATTGCCAGATGTTAGTGTATGACTGAGACCGTGCAGCTAATTGCCAGATGTTAGTGTATGACTGAGAGCTAATTGCCAGATGTTAGTGTATGACTGAGAGTTGACGATTTCTCACCGTGCAGCTAATTGCCAGATGTTAGTGTATGACTGAGAGCGTGCAGCTAATTGCCAGATGTTAGTGTATGACTGAGACCGTGCAGCTAATTGCCAGATGTTAGTGTATGACTGAGAGCTAATTGCCAGATTTTAGTGTATGACTGAGAGCTAATTGCCAGATGTTAGTGTATGACTGAGAGCTAATTGCCAGATGTTAGTGTATGACTGAGACCGTGCAGCTAATTGCCAGGTGTTAGTGCATGACTGAGAGCTAATTGCCAGATGTTAGTGTATGACTGAGAGCTAATTGCCAGATGTTAGTGTATGACTGAGAGCTAATTGCCAGATGTTAGTGTATGACTGAGACCGTGCAGCTAATTGCCAGATGTTAGTGTATGACTGAGAGCTAATTGCCAGATGTTAGTGTATGACTGAGAGCTAATTGCCAGATGTTAGTGTATGACTGAGAGCTAATTGCCAGATGTTAGTGTATGACTGAGACCGTGCAGCTAATTGCCAGGTGTTAGTGCATGACTGAGAGCTAATTGCCAGATGTTAGTGTATGACTGAGAGCTAATTGCCAGATGTTAGTGTATGACTGAGAGCTAATTGCCAGATGTTAGTGTATG
>JAWQFJ010024637.1:105000-127500 GCA_034096865.1 Theodoxus fluviatilis | reverse complement strand
CATGGCTGAAAGCACGAGGCTTCTCCGGAAGTGACGACAACGCGTCCCCGGCCATTCAACACATGCAGCGGACGTTCGGAAACAAAGTTTTAGAGCGAAGTTATGATGAGGATAATGAGTGCAGATGGTTGGCAAGCGGAATGAAACAACAATTTTACTGTGAGACGTTCCGTCGGAACGTCAGATCTGTGAACGCTTCGAAAGGGGTGCGCGACTTTGACCTGGATGCAGTGTAAGTCGTAAGCGAAGATCGTACGGTGTGAGTCGAAGTCTCAAGACCGAGGGTTTATGGGGGTTTTGTGAACATACGGCGATCGTATGACAAGGCAAATATGCTCAAAATGAAAACAGAGCTGCACGAAAAGGGGTTCTACCACGACAGTTGTTCCAATGCTTATGCTGTGGCCTCAGCAAAGATTATATAGTTGATCGTATGTATAGATCTATAATCTTTGCCGAAGGCGAAGCGGCAACTTAATTCACTTGATCGAATGACTTTCTGGCCGCAAATCACCTTCTTGACAGGTATGTATTGGTTTGCATTTCCTAAAGATATTCCACAGGGGTGTATACGTTGATAAAAAAGCTTGCATTCTTCGATAATAATGAAAATTAGATCGTTCCATCAACACCATGTAGATTCAATAGGCCTATGATACCCTATGTCAGTATGTGCGCGTTCGATTTCCCAACGCCTGCTACAAAAAACAAAGCCAAAACACCCCCATTATTGCAGCAAATCATTTTGTTACACATTACACAGTGAATGTATTCATAAACATGATCGGAACGCATCAGAAACGCGTCGAGAAACAAGCAATTTTACTTGTCGGTAAGCGTTGACAGTACTTCCATTGATTCACCCATGTTACCTTCCGCTTGGGGGCGCTGCGTTTCCCAGCGTCTTGTAACTCCATATAGCAACAGCTCGATATGACCGGTCTTTGTATGAATAGTCTTTGCTAGAAGCTACAGAAACGTAACATTGAAATGTCTGTATGTTCATCCGTCTGTCCATCCATCCGTTAGCCTGTGTGTCTCTCTGTGTCTGATTGTATGTCTGTCTGCATGTCTGTCTATAAGTCTCACTCTCTCTCTCTCTCTCTCTCTCTCTCTCTCTCTCTCTCTCTCTCTGTGCGTGCGCGCGCGCGCGCGCGTGTGTGTGTGTGTGTGACGACAACGAATCAACTACTTGATATTTCTCTTTAGGTGCACGTGATTTGTTATCTGTAACTCTTGAAACCTTTGCAATCTTCATCCTCTTCATTATGTGACATGACATGTATTTACACATTAGTGCGTCATTCTTTCCCTTGTGGAGTTTCGTGGAGTTTACTTACAGTCTGGCCATGAGCTGTTGCGTCTTCAGCGAGTCTATGGTTTTATGACACTGGGAATATGGCATACCTTTGTGTCTACTACAAGTCCCTTCCCTTCCTTCGTTGAGTCTGAGCTGCAGCTACAGCTACAGCAGCAGCAGAAGGTGGAGGAGGAGGTGGTGGGTGGTTATGAAATGGAATGGCGTGGGGATATCGGTTGTGGTTGTGTGGTAGATTGGAATGTCGATAATGTGGTGGTGGGATTGTTGTATGGTTTGGTCGGTGGTGATGTGGTTTGGTAATTGGTGGGTCCGCTCATCGAGTGACGGATTATGATGGTGTGGTAGTGGGACCGAGTGGATGTGTTGTGTGCATAGTGGAAACGGTCAAATGGGAATTTCATGATATTGTCGATGGTGGTGATGATTATGAATATAGTATTGTCGTGGTGTTGGCGACTGCGAAACAACAATGATGAATACGTTGACGACGACAACGATAGCACTGACGACTGTTATTTAAAAAAACCCACATTTGATTTGCTTTTCAGACTCCCAGCAAAGGCGGGGCGCACCGCGTGGGCAAGATGTACGGCATTCTGATGGAGAGCGTGCGGAAGTGCATCATTGAGGACTACGGGCTGGACAAGTGGGAGGAGATCACACGACTGTCCCAGGTGCCCAAGAACTTCTGCATTCACGAAAATTACGACGACCAGGTGAGGGACAGAAGGAGCCTTGGCAATGAAATGCTACTCAAACTGCGTTTGTTGAACTCACTCAAATATACCGGTCCTTATTAGGTTACCTCTATGAACGATACTTGAGTTTCATATTATTATCTTCAAATATGACGCTGAATGATTGAGTCTTTTGCTTCCTGGCATTCATGCGCTTCAGATATTTGTGTACTAGTAGAATTGTTTTAATTCTCAGACGGGGATGCACTTCTTTTATGTTGCTTCCTTGTTATTCCAGATATAACTATTTTTATCGTGTAAAAAGTGGGTCTTTAACTCTCAGACATGAAAGCACTATCGCTGCGAAAAGAAATGCATGTCAAATTGACGAGCATCAACATATGGTTTTGCTCATTGTGTTGCTCAATCAGGTTTCCTAAACATGCTGATTATCTTCTTACATTTTTTTAAAGGTAAATTTCATTCCCACAACCTACGCGCTTACCCATCCATCTGTGCAGCCACGCGCCATCCAACCGCTTATGCATCCATGCATCACCCATTTCTGTATTCAAAAGTTGTCTATTTGTACATTCCTGCATGCACTCATGAATACATGCATGTGTCCGTCCGTTAATTCATTCATCCATTCTTGTATCCATCCTTCCAGCCATGCAAGTATTCTGCCGTGCTTTCTTCATTCGTTAATTCACTCATTCATTTGCTGCACCCGCGTGGTTAACTACCCACTTTCTGGCGGCAGACCATGCTACAACTGGCCGAGGGCTGCAGTGAGGTGCTGCGCATGTCTGTGGAGAGAGTCATGTTCTACTACGGACGCTGCTTCGTCACGTTCTGCCAGTCTGCAGGCTACTACAAGATCCTTTCAGGCATGGGCCGCCATTTCCACGACTTCCTGCACGGCATCGACGACTTGCACGAAAACATGCGCTACAGTTACCCCAACATGGCCAGCCCGCTCTTCAAGGTGTTTTAGGTTGAGTCCGCGTGTCTTCTGCAGTGTGAATAGTGTAGTAGTAGTGGTGGTCGTAGTAGTAGTAGTAGCAGCAGCAGCAGCAGCAGCAGTAGTAGTAGTAGTAGTAGTAGTAGTAGTAGTAGTAGTAGTAGCAGTAGTAGTAGTAGTAGTAGTCGTAGTAGTAGTAGCAGCAGCAGCAGTAGTAGTAGTAGTAGTAGTAGTAGTAGTAGTAGGAGGAGGAGGAGGAGGAGGAGGAGGAGGAGGAGGAGGAGGAGTAGTAATAGTAGTTGTAGTAGTAGTGGTGGTGGTGGTGGTAGTAGTAGTGGTAGTAGTAGTAGTAGTAGTAGTAGTAGTAGTAGTAGTAGTAGTAGTAGTAGTAGTAGTAGTAGTAGTAGTAGTAGTTGTTGTGGTGGTGGTGGTAGTGGTAGTAGTAGTAGTAGCAGTAGAAGTAGTAGTATGTTTGTGTGTGTGTGTGTGTGTGTGTGTGTTTGTTTGTATGTGTGTGAATGCGTGCGCGCGTGCATGCTTTTGTGGTGAGTGTATGTTTGTGTGTGTGTGTGCGTGCATGCATGTGTGTGTGCGTATGTGTATACTTGTGTGTATATTTGTGTGTGTGTGTGTGTGTGTGTGCGTGTGTGTGTGTGTGTGTGTGAATATATGTGTGTGTATGTGTGTGCGTGTGTTTGTGTTTGAGAACTCATGTGTAGTATTGGTGTTGAATACGCTCTTGGCTTCTTTTTATTTCATGTTTGCATGCTATGGTCGGGTCTGGAAGGAGCTGACGACAGACCACATTTCGTGTTTCAATCAACGCAATCAATAAAAAGGTTTCATTTTCTGGTAACGTGTTACTTGAGCATTCCTCACTATCGCTGTCTATTCATTTAGCTTTAGGATGAATCTCGAATTTTTGGACGCATAACGACTTCTAATTCTATCTTTAAATGCGTTTCTGCGGGGCTGTGGATTTTGTTTTTGTTTTACATCTCCACCGACACTTGTTGCTCTGATTCCAACTTTCCTCCTCTTATTTGTCTGACTTGCAGTGCATCGATTTGGTGTGCAGACCTTTAGACTCCGATTATCTCACATCAAATATCGATTTGGTGTGCAGACCTTTAGACTCCGATTATCTCACATCAAATATCGATTTGGTGTGCAGACCTTTAGACTCCGATTATCTCACATCAAATATCGATTTGGTGTGCAGACCTTTAGACTCCGATTATCTCACATCAAATGGATGCCAACTGATCAGAATGATGTTGATCAAGCTTTGACATTTCGGTAGGCTGATATTTGTTTACGGAGACCTTGGCTTCATGAACACTAATCTTCAAAGCCACCTGATTCATAAGAAGCACTTCATTTTTTTCCTCCATCAATAGTCCATGATTAGTTAAACAAAAGCTGATCCGTTTCACCTGTTCAACATCACATAGATTCTTTTGAGTGTAAATGAGGTTGAGACCAATCAAATTTCAACATTTTCATGCAGGTGGAGAGCGAAGACGAGAACGGCTGCACACTGAGGTACGAATCACAGCGCACGGGTTTCACATACTACGTCATGGGTCAGCTGACCGGCATTGCCACCAGCTTCTACGGCATCGCTCCGTCAGACCTGACCATCACTGTGCTGAGCACGGAGCAGGAGGAGCACCAGGGCAGCCGTGTCCACTACAGGCTGGACTTTGAAAACGTGGGCTTCTACAGCAAGCAGCGGGCAGCCAGAGCCACCGACGACATTGCCAGGGAGTTCGGCAAGGTGTCTGCGGACATCTTCCCCAAGGTGGGGATCGAGGCCTCGTTGCTTGGGCAGCCTTGAGGCCGTTCTTAACCGGGGAACACTCCGCTCACGAGCCAGGTTTGACGTGCACCTAGTGTTCCCAGGTCATGCTCTCGCCAGGCGCACAAAACGCCATTATTTTCTTGGCTCGCGTGCGTAACCCTAATTTTGAGGATTGCTGACACCATACGAAGAAACCGTAACAAAATCGTGGTATTGTATTTTTCAAAGCACTATGTAGAGTAAATCCAAAGGTCACCAAAGTCGCTATGTAGTTTTCAAAGCACTATGTAGAGTACATCCAAAGGTCACCAAAGTCGCTATGTAGTTTTCAAAGCACTATGTAGAGTAAATCCAAAGGTCACCAAAGTCGCTATGTAGTTTTCAAAGCACTATGTAGAGTACATCCAAAGGTCACCAAAGTCGCTATGTAGTTTTCAAAGCACTATGTAGAGTAAATCCAAAGGTCACCAAAGTCGCTATGTATTTCTCGCATTGAGTTGTGGGTAAAAGTCGCATCCAGTCAAAGGTCGTGCCACAGAGTCAAGCGATACTACCAGCTCCTTATGTAACTGTGTAGCTCGGGCAGACAACTCCTGGTATGCGAGCTTTTCATACCCTCTGGACAAGCTGGTGAGAGGAGTGTTCTCTGTACAAGCTGGTGAGCGGAGTGTTCTCTGGACAAGCTGGTGAGCGGAGGGTTTGCTTGGTTGAGAGGCGCCGAAGGAGCAAGTGCTTGGTGTCTCGCAAATAGGAGAGGGAGCCAGCGGGTCTAGTTTGAGCGCTCACCCGCAGCAGCTCGTAGCTAGCACTAGGGTTGTTTGGAGTCGTATCCTCGGGCAAGAGGCTTAACTCGCATGGCCTCTTCCCACCCAGAAGTTGAAACGCAGGTACCCGTGAGAGCAGTGATAGCAAATTGTAGTGCGATGAATCTCTGCATGCGGTTGTGAGCCAGTATTGGGTTGGAAAGCTTTCCCATGAACGGACATGCTGCTTGTATGTGACCGTGTGCATCCTGTCTGTCTGTCTGTCTGTCAGTGTGTTCGTCGTCAGGTGCTGGTGATGGATAGATCAAGTGGCCCATTCATCAAGTGCAAAACGTCTTGAGCGATATTGATGTTTAAGAGGATACACATTTAAGCATCCATCAATGAACGTAAAGTCGCAATTGGGAAAAGCACACTTACCTTTCTGCGGGATTCACTTCTCCATGACAGGACAGATAGCCAGTGCCGGGTCTGACATATCCGGAGCTATTGTTAATGTGCAGTTACATGTGTATGTGTACGAATGGATACATGTTAGTTTGTCTGTTTTTCCTGCCGCTTGAGCCGCTGGAGTCATGGGAGGAAACAACTGTCGGAGGATGCCGTGAGACGTCAGACTCTTTGACGCCACCACTCCAGGTCTTCCTGGGTAGGCCTCTGGCCTGGAAGCCGGCATCCCTGTGTTGTAAGCACGGTGGGCTGGGTGGGAAGCTGGCAGTCGTGTGAGGTGCCTGATCCATCTGGCCCTCGGCTTTTGAATCTAATGATATATAGCTGTTGTCCCTAGCATTTTTTCTGATCTCGGTGTTGCATATCATGTATCGTCGGGTCCTGTTGACATCTTTTCTTAAGCAGCGCATCTCGCAGGTCACCATATTGCGTTCATGAGGTCTTGTCAGGATCCAGGTGTGACGCTGGTGTGTGAGTGTGGGAACGAAGATGGAATTCATCAGCCTAGCTTTAGTCACAGTCGAGATGCTGGGGGGTGGGTGGTGGGTGGTGGGTTTCAAGAGTGGGGTAAGTTGATAATTGATGTTGTTAGACTTCTGTGCTCTGGTTTCCATTTCTCTGTTCAGTCTTCCCTCCTTGGAGAAGGGTTTGATGTTGTTGATGTCAATTTGGAGCTTGTCTGATGACAATGACTATGATAGAGACAGGGGAGGCTCGCATTACACGTGGCAGCCTCAACATCGCCATCAACAATGAACGCATGTACGACTGTACGTGTGGGTGTGCGGATATATATATATATATATATATATATATATATATATATATATATATATATATATATATATATATATATATATATATGTGTGTGTGTGTGTGTGCGTGTGTGTGTGTGTGTTTATGTTACTGAGAGTCAATGAGTGACATAGAGAGAATAAGGTAACGAGTGTGCCTATACATGAATGTTGACACATGTGTTGGTGTTCTAAAGAATTCAAACTCTCTATGTCTCTGTCTCTGTCTCTCTGTCTCTCTCTCTTTGACTCTCTTTCTCTCTCTCTCTGTTCCCTCTCTCTCTCTGTCTCTGTCTCACTCTGTCTCACTCTGTCTCTCTCTGTCTCTCTCTGTTTCTCTGTTTCTCTCTCTCTCTCTCTCTCTCTCTCTCGTTTCGGTCTCACTCTGTCTCTCTCTGTCTCTGTCTCACTCTGTCTCTCTCTGTCTCTCTCTCAATATATATATATATATATCTCTCTCTCTCTTTCTCTCTGTCTGTCTGTCTGTCTGTCTGTCTGTCTGTCTGTCTGTCTGTCTGTCTGTCTGTCTGTCTGTCTGTCTGTCTGTCTGTCTGTCTGTCTGTCTGTCTCTCTCTCTCTCTCTCTCTCTCTCTCTCTCCCACATTTATAACACACATGCCTTATCTTTCCAGCTGTTCCCGTTCTGCATAGTGTTCGACAAGCACCTCCACGTGCGACTGGTGGGTGCCAGTCTGTCGAGAATGTTCCCGCACGTGCACATGGTGCGCGGCAACCTGCTGGCGTTCTTCAGTCTGCGCAGGCCCCAAGTCACCTTCTCCTGGGAAAACGTACGTCATCGTCTGATAAATCTGTGAGGATTATCCCCCTTGCCGATCACTGTGGACGCAAGCATATTCGTGAATTGTGGGTGTAAGTTTATGTGAGAAAGAGATTTAGATAAGTGAATAGGATAAAGGCTGTCAGAGCCTCAACGTCTCATAGGCACACGCGCGCGCTCGCGCGCGCGCGCACACACACACACATGTACACAGACGGACGGACGGACGAACCTGCGAACGGACGGACAGACAGACATGCAGACACGTTGACAGACAGACATGCAGACACGTTGACAGACAGACAGACAGACAGACAGACAGACAGACAGACAGACAGACAGACAGACAGACAGACAGACAGACAGACAGACAGACAGAACATTTTAATTTACTGGAGGCTTCGCTTGTAAAAGCGCGTGAATGCGTGTATGTGTGTGTATATGTGCGCGCGCCCGCGCGCGTGTGTGTGTTAATGTGTGTGTGTGTGTGCGTGTGTGTAGGTATGTGTGTATGCTCATGTAATGTACCCGCAAGCACTTGTGTGTGCAGAAATCTGTACGGACATGCATGCTTGCGTGTGACTTTCAATGTGACAGGAACTTGTGACTCAGAGTGACGTAGTCGAGACGTACTGCTGTTTTAATGGCGTCTGTCCCTGTTGCAGCTGATGAATCTGCAGAAAGTGGTGCACGAGCTGGAGGCGACAGAAGAACTGCTGGTCAAGTGTCCCTTTACTGGGCCGCTGTCCGACCTGGTGCAGTCCAAGGTCATACTGCGTGGACAGATGAAGTACGTGGAGGACTGGAAGTGCATTGCCTTCCTGTGCAAACCGCTGTAAGTAGCCCCCCGCCACTTCACCCCCCCCCCCCCCCTCTACCCCCCACCCTTCTGTCAATTGGAGGTAAGATTTGATTCACTGTATCTCCCACAGCCATTCGTAAAAGGCGAGCAACAAGGAAAGTCGTGCCGACTTTTGCTTACCCTAACCATCTCGACTGATTTTGAAGTCAATGGCCTTCAATAGGTTGATTGGCTGTAAAACTTACTTTATTCATTAATTCGATGATTCAGTCATTTAAAAAGTGATTCATTCAGTGGTTATTAAATTTTTTTCATTCTGTAAGTAGCAAGATTCCTCCATTGGTTTGTTGGTAGTCGTCGCAGGTTTTAATAGGAATCTGTACGAACATTGTCGGATTTGAAGCAGAACGTTCTGTGTTAATTGTGTGTTTATGTGGGAAATTTCGTTGGAAAGAAGCAGGACACGTTGTAATTTGAAGGGATTTCACGGGTAAATGTTTTTAAAATGTTCACTGACATGACGGTGGTAACAAAATATATGTTTTCTTTTGGCGTCATCAGGCAGTAGGACCACGTGTAACTTTCATCATTATCTGTCATGCCTGCCTTTGAGAAAATCGCTCAATTACCTAACCATATGTCCAACCGTTCATTTAATTTCCATCCATTCATTCATTCATTTGTTCGCACATTCATTCAATCTAGCATTCGTTTGTTCATTCGTTCATTCATCCATTCATTCACTTGTTCTTTCTTTAATCCATTCATCAATCCATCCATTTTATCCATGCATAACTTATCTATTCATTCACTCATCCATCCTCCTCTTCATTCATCTATTCATTCATGCACTCGTCTATTAACTTATCCATCCATTCCCTCATCCATCCACCTCACCTCTTCATCAATTCATTCATTCATCCACTCAACCATGCATTCATTTATTAACTTATCCATCCATTCACTCATCCACCCACCTCTGCATTCATCCATTCATTCATTCATTCATTCATTCATTCATTCATTCATTCATTCATTCATTCATTCATTCATTCATTCATTCATTCATTCATGCATTCATTCATTCCCAGGGCGGGCACGGTGGCGGACGTGTACAACATGGGCCTGTACCTGAGTGACTACACCCTGTTTGACCGCGGCAGGGAGATGGCCTTGAAGGGCGTGACCCACAGCTCCACCATGGAGGCCAAGTGCATGGCGGTGGGGATGCTCGCCATGGGGAGCGCATGCGTGTGTGTGTGTGTGTGTGTGTGTGTGTGTCTGTGTGTGTGTGTGTGTGTGTGTACGCGTGTGTATGTGTGTGTGTACGCGTGTGTATGTGTGTGTGAGTGTGTGGGTGAGTGTGTATGTGTATGTGTGTGTATGTGTGTGTATAAGTGTATATATGTGTGTGTATGTTTGTGTGTGTGTGTGTGTGTGTGTATGCATGCGTCGTGCGTGCTTGAATGCAAGTGCAAATGTACTAATGAACTAGAAAGTTTCGAAACGGCGTGAGTTCAGTGACAGACTGGCGGCGACCAAATCAGGCACACTGAGTAGTGACACCGGAGCACGTTGCACGCTGCAGTTGCTATTGTGAAGGAAAGTCGCAGCACAACAGTGGATAAAAAAGCCACACTTCCGGGAATGAATCATGGATCAGCACACCTCATTGTCCATTATGTTCTGCAGTTCCACAAAGTGTCTGCAAGACGGATACATCCACCTAACTGCAAAATTGAAAGATCCATTATTTTGTGTACGCCTGTCAAGAAGTTTTGCAGCCTTTTGAAGCAGAAGGTGTTTGCTTCCTGGGAGGAGTTTTAGCAGGAGAAGATGTTGTAGTGAAACATGAATTACCATACTGAGGTTTTCCTCGTTGGTGTTTCGCCCATTTTCTGTTTAAAACACGAATGACAGAGCGCTGTTCCTTTAGTGCGTGCTGCAAGTAAGGCAGCCATCTTAACACAATTGCTGCATTGTAGTATGATGTTTCTACATCTTGCTGCCACCTGCCGGTCACTCTCCAAACAAAAGTAATATTGTTGCCATTTTACAGAACAGTCGAGCGAATTGTTATAGCATTTTTTAGTTTTCATTTGACTCGCCCTCGTATATAAAAAATTCAATGAAATGAATGAGATAGCTGAAGACACGAGCCTGGCGCAAAGTTCAGCTTTGGATGTACATGTGTGTACTTTGAAGACGCGTTGATCAGTATGTACCTTGTTGTTGCAGCACAAGAAACTGGCCGAGGAGATCCAGAAGGTGATAGACCTAACCACTCAACACCACCAACGAAGTGACGAGCTGCTCAACTCCATGATGCCTCGAGACTTTGCCATGCGACTCAAAGCTGGGGAGAAATCGCCAAGCAGGGTGAGAACATAGACTGATATCGCTGTGCGGGTGTTGCCACTAGTTGATCTCTGAGCGCAGTGTACAAGATACCTTAGAAAGCAATTGTTTCCTAAAACTGAGTCGTCAAGATCATTCGACAGCTGACCGCTGTACCGCAGCGTTCGAAATCTACGTGGGATTGATTTGACTGCGTTCAAACACGATGTGGCTGCTCTGGCTGCTGCGTCACCCGCGCCATCCACTGACCAGTTGTGTGATCACCTCCGCTCTGTCCTTGATAGTCACGCCCCAGCAGCGCAGCGCAAGGTCCCTCGGCGTCGCTCCACCCCGTGGTATAGCACCATTGCTGCCAAACTCCGTGCTTTGAAGCAGAAAAAGCGACAAGCTGAGTGACAGTGACTGCGTTCTGGTTTGGCTGTTCACAAAGAAATGTTTTGTTCTTTCAAACACAAGATCAATCGTCTGGTCGATACGGCTAAGACAGTGTACTTCAATACAAAGATATGTGCTTGTACCACTTGCGGTCAATTATTTTCCATCACGAACTTGCTCATGAACAAGACCCGTTGTACTACTCTCCCTTCTTCACCAATGTCGCTGTTACCTCAGATGTTTTGTGACTTTTTGTGTCCAAGGTGACCGATATTCAAAGCAACGTTGACATGTCTGCTGATGCAGGTGCGCCTGTTAGTAATGACCCAGTATCCTTCAGGGGTACTCCCCTCCTTCAGTTCAGCCCGGTTGAGGCGAGTGCGGTCCTCAAGACTATCCGCAGTATGAACCCTACCTCCTGTGACCTTGACCCTGTTCCCACACCCCTCTTAATTGAGTGCATTGATGAGATCCTACCTGTCCTGACACAGATGATCAATGATTGCTTCCAGACTGGCACCTTCCCTAGTTTTTTCAAGCAGGCTATAGTTAAGCCGCTCTTGAAGAAGCAGGACCTAGATCCAAACAAACCTAGTAATTATAGGCCAATCTCCAATCTTTCTTTTCTGTCAAAATTGTTAGAGAAGTTAGCTTTGCAGCAGCTGCTGGAGCACGTGTCCGAGTATGACCTTTTGGCCCGTTTTCAATCCGCGTGCCATGCTCATCATTCCACCGAACAGCTCTGCTCCGGGCTCTAAACCATCTTCTCGTTGCATCTGATGATTCCAAAGTTTCTCTTCTTACTCTGTTAGACTTGAGTGCCGCGTTCGAGACAATAGACCATGGAATTCTTCTCATCCGTCTTAGAAACGTTTTTGGCATTGAAAACTTAGCACTCTCTTTCCTACATTCATATCTCTCAGAACGTAGACAGACCGTTTCGATTTCGGGTTTTGCTAACTGATCCTACACCTCTCAAGTACGGAGTCTCTCAGGGCTCTGTTCTGGGTTATCTGCTGTTTCTACTGTACACCCAACCACTCTCCAATGTAATTGACAGTCATTCAGTCTCTCACAGTGAATTTGCTGATGATACCCAGCTCTACAACTCCTCCCATCCCAGTCAAATCCACTCTCTTCTTTCTACCAGCGAACACTGTATCTCTGACGTGAAACGGTGGATGACCCTGAACAAGCTCCAACTCAATGACTCAAAAACTGAAGCACTCCTGGTGGGCGGCGGAGGCGAATCGGATCAGGCCCTCAAACTGACCATTGGTCACAGTGGCATCGTCTTCTCTCAGTCTGTTAGAAATTTAGGCTTCATGTTTGACGATGATCTGACAATGAAAGCTCATGTCAACAAAGTCTGTCAGTTAGCATATTATGAGTTATGGAAAATTAGTACCATTCGTCATTCTTTCTCAGCAGGCCACCAAAACGCTCATCACATCACTTGTTCTGTCTCGTCTCGACTATGGAAACTCTCTTCTCGCTGGCATCCCTGACACTCTGCTTAACAAACTCCAGAAAGTTCAGAATTGCGCTGCTAGGCTAGTTTTTCGATGTCCCAAGCGTACCCATGTCTCATCACTCCTACATACACTTCACTGGCTCCCCATCTCTCAGAGGATAGATTATAAACTTGCTACTTTGTGCTTCAAGGCCATCAACAACACCGCACCACACGCTCTTACATAATTCTTACAGTCTACACGCCCTCCAGATCTCTACGCTCAGCTGCTGACTCTAGAATGCTTAAGGTGCCCCGCCGTAAAAAGAAAACTCAAGGACAGCGTGCCTTCTCCTATATTGGACCTGTAACCTGGAATAGTCTCCCTCTCTCAGTCCATCATTCTGACACTCTGCCCCAGTTCAAAAGTGCTCTAAAGACCCACCTCTTCCGATCCGCCTTTCCCGCTGAGGGGCTTCGACTTACTTGACCTGGCCTGCAAGTGCTGCGTATATTGTATAGTTTGTTCTATTGGAATTTAGTTTATATTTTTTGTATGTGTGTGGTGTGTGAGGTTTTGTAGGAATGTGGTGTTGAGCGGTTGTATGAGTGCTAATTCTTTGGATTGTAAACGCCATGAGCTTGCCTGTCAAGGGAAGCTATGTGCGTAAATAAACTATATTATTATTTGTAGTAGGGTGAGATCTCTTCTCTCTCTCTCTCTCTCTCTCTCTCTCTCTCTCTCTCTCTCTCTCTCTCTATCTATCTATCTTTATCTCCGGCTGTCATCTATCCATTAGCCGCTCCCTTCCCCTCCCTGGCTGCAGCGGCCAAATGGACGTCGGACATGTGTTTATCCTACAATCTGTTGGTCAGTGGCTGGAGTCCGAGAGAGCATGGGAATTGGGGGACGCAAACCCTTCCTGTTTAGTGACACGTGATTGTATATCCCCTGTTGAAGAGGCTAGAGATGCGAAGATAGGGAGAGACCCAAAGGGAGAGTGGAGCAGAGCAGATGTGTCTGTCTGGCGGTCTCTCCACTTTCCAAGCTTGTGCGGATTGAATAAAATATGTACCCTTCACTAAGGAAGCCAGGTTTGTCCTGCTAAACGGAGTTTTGTCCTGCATCATGGAGTAGAGAGGCCCAACAGCTTCCCTGTAGCTCCAACCTGCGCCTGACAATCACGCAATTCACAGCACTCGGCCATCAGGACTACAACGCGTAACTCTCTCCCTGATCGAGATGAGTCGCGCCACCCTACTACATATTATTATTACAATCCGTTTGAAAAGTTTTCCAGGTAAGCAAGCTTGAGCTGCGTTGCGTGTTCATGAAAATGGAACTTTAGAATTAAAGGAAGATACGACTCCCGCGAGTCCTGATCCACTCAAGGTTATTCTATGGATGTCATGAAGAGTCCAAATCTGAGCAATGCTTTAATTATATTAACACCCCTTTAACTTGAGGTGGACAAAGTAATTGTACATGTAACTGCACAATTACAATTATTTGGGTCCTTGATTAGTTTTGCGTGTCTGAAGATATGTGCCTACTTTTCGTCTCAACTCAGCACTGTCTCGTACCCAACAACATTTTTTCTGGGAGAATTTTGCAAAAAAGGATCCAGTTGTGAAAACAAATGTTGTTTGTGTACCGTTTATTCATAGGTAATATCCGTGAGTTTGACTGGAATGTGGAAAGGTTCCCTAATCGTGTGACACACTATACGTCCTTCCCCGCCCCTTGCCGCCATTCCCATACTGACCTCGCCGTAAGGTAGACTTGAGCTGCAACCTCTCTTGTTTCTCTTCGCTCAATCATTGTTGCAAATTTAGCGGTCAAGCGGTCAAGCATCTTAGTGAAACGATACTTTCCAAGTGGTCCTTAAATTCCTAACAATGAGTTTGAATGGGAAAACTCGAGAGTCGTTACTCGCCTTTCCTGAGTGGCAAGGACTGGTGTGGAATAAGTGGCTTGGGTGCTGGGTGGCGTGGTGGAACACTATAGTTTATACGTTATTACCTTTCTTCCAGAAATATGACACTGTGACGATAATGTTCAGCTACCTGGTGGGCTTCAAGGAGGTCTGTGAACAAGCCAAGCCCGACATCATCGTCAAAAGCCTCAACCGGGTGTTCGACCACTTTGACCCCATCATCGAAAGACACGGCCTATTCAAGGTAAATGGCCCCATCATCGAAAGACACGGCCTATTCAAGGTAAATTACCCCATCATTGAGAGCACGGCCTATTCAAGGTAAATGATCCCATCATTGAAAGGCACGGACTATTCAAGGTAAATGACCCCATCATTGAAAGGCACGGCCTATTCAAGGTAAATTACCCCATCATTGAGAGCACGGCCTATTCAAGGTAAATGACCCCATCATCGAGAGCACGGCCTATTCAAGGTAAATGACCCCATCATTGAAAGGCACGGCCTATTCAAGGTAAATGACCCCATCATTGAGAGGCACGGCCTATTCAAGGTAAATGACCCCATCATTGAGAGCACGGCCTATTCAAGGTAAATGACCCCATCATTGAGAGGCACGGCCTATTCAAGGTAAATGACCCCATCATTGAGAGGCACGGCTTATTCAAGGTAAATGACCCCATCATCGAGAGGCACGGCCTATTCAAGGTAAATGATCCCATCATTGAGAGCACGGCCTATTCAAGGTAATTGATCCCATCATTGAGAGCACGGCCTATTCAAGGTAAATGACCCCACCATTGAGAGGCACGGCCTATTCAAGGTAAATGACCCCATCATTGAGAGGCACGGCCTATTCAAGGTAAATGACCCCATCATTGAGAGGCACGGCCTATTCAAGGTAAATGACCCCATCATTGAGAGGCACGGCCTATTCAAGGTAAATGACCCCATCATTGAGAGGCACGGCCTATTCAAGGTAAGACAAAAGTTACGCTCCCGACGTACTCAGCAGACTCGGCGAGAACTAATCCGCTTATCCGATGCTCAACAATGGACCAAACTGGAATCTTTCGAGGACGCCAGTCAACCGACTTCCCGTCCCAAGTGATCCGACTTTAGCGGGCAAGGTAGAGAGCAGTGGCTTCCAATCTACGTATGCCAGCATATGCCTCAAGTGATCCGACTTTAGCGGGCAAGGTAGAGAGCAGTGGCGTCCAATCTACGTATGCCAGCATATGCCCCAAGTGATCCGACTTTAGCGGGCAATGTAGAGAGCAGTGGCTTCCAATCTACGTATGCCAGCATATGCCTCAAGTGATCCGACTTTAGCGGGCAAGGCAGAGAGCAGTGGCGTCCAATCTACGTATGCCAGCATATGCCCCAAGTGATCCGACTTTAGCGGGCAAGGCAGAGAGCAGTGGCGTCCAATCTACGTATGCCAGCATATGCCCCAAGTGATCCGACTTTAGCGGGCAAGGTAGAGAGCAGTGGCGTCCAATCTACGTATGCCAGCATATGCCCCAAGTGATCCGACTTTAGCGGGCAATGTAGAGAGCAGTGGCGTCCAATCTACGTATGCCAGCATATGCCCCAAGTGATCCGACTTTAGCGGGCAAGGTGGAGAGCAGTGGCGTCCAATCTACGTATGCCAGCATATGCCCCAAGTGATCCGACTTTAGCGGGCAAGGTGGAGAGCAGTGGCGTCCAATCTACGTATGCCAGCATATGCCCCAAGTGATCCGACTTTAGCGGGCAAGGTAGAGAGCAGTGGCGTCCAATCTACGTATGCCAGCATATGCCCCAAGTGATCCGACTTTAGCGGGCAAGGTGGAGAGCAGTGGCGTCCAATCTACGTATGCCAGCATATGCCCCAAGTGATCCGACTTTAGCGGGCAAGGTGGAGAGCAGTGGCGTCCAATCTACGTATGCCAGCATATGCCCCAAGTGATCCGACTTTAGCGGGCAAGGTGGAGAGCAGTGGCGTCCAATCTACGTATGCCAGCATATGCCCCAAGTGATCCGACTTTAGCGGGCAAGGTAGAGAGCAGTGGCGTCCAATCTACGTATGCCAGCATATGCCCCAAGTGATCCGACTTTAGCGGGCAAGGCAGAGAGCAGTGGCGTCCAATCTACGTATGCCAGCATATGCCCCAAGTGATCCGACTTTAGCGGGCAAGGTGGAGAGCAGTGGCGTCCAATCTACGTATGCCAGCATATGCCCCAAGTGATCCGACTTTAGCGGGCAAGGTGGAGAGCAGTGGCGTCCAATCTACGTATGCCAGCATATGCCCCAAGTGATCCGACTTTAGCGGGCAAGGTAGAGAGCAGTGGCGTCCAATCTACGTATGCCAGCATATGCCTCAAGTGATCCGACTTTAGCGGGCAAGGTAGAGAGCAGTGGCGTCCAATCTACGTATGCCAGCATACGCCCCAAGTGATCCGACTTTAGCGGGCAAGGTAGAGAGCAGTGACGTCCAATCTACGTATGCCAGCATATGCCCCAAGTGATCCGACTTTAGCGGGCAAGGTGGAGAGCAGTGGCGTCCAATCTACGTATGCCAGCATATGCCCCAAGTGATCCGACTTTAGCGGGCAAGGTGGAGAGCAGTGGCGTCCAATCTACGTATGCCAGCATATGCCCCAAGTGATCCGACTTTAGCGGGCAAGGTAGAGAGCAGTGGCGTCCAATCTACGTATGCCAGCATATGCCCCAAGTGATCCGACTTTAGCGGGCAAGGTGGAGAGCAGTGGCGTCCAATCTACGTATGCCAGCATATGCCCCAAGTGATCCGACTTTAGCGGGCAAGGTGGAGAGCAGTGGCGTCCAATCTACGTATGCCAGCATATGCCCCAAGTGATCCGACTTTAGCGGGCAAGGTAGAGAGCAGTGGCGTCCAATCTACGTATGCCAGCATATGCCCCAAGTGATCCGACTTTAGCGGGCAAGGTGGAGAGCAGTGGCGTCCAATCTACGTATGCCAGCATATGCCCCAAGTGATCCGACTTTAGCGGGCAAGGTAGAGAGCAGTGGCGTCCAATCTACGTATGCCAGCATATGCCCCAAGTGATCCGACTTTAGCGGGCAAGGTAGAGAGCAGTGGCGTCCAATCTACGTATGCCAGCATATGCCCCAAGTGATCCGACTTTAGCGGGCAAGGTGGAGAACAGTGGCGTCCAATCTACGTATGCCAGCATATGCGGCCTTCCCGTGAACACTCAAATTCTCTTTTGTTGTCATCGAACCCCGGACTTTCGACGTGGCTGTAATAGTTCTCCTCATTTCGATGTCAGCCACTGGCGTCATACTAGCGTCATCCCGTGCTCTCAATCCCATTCCTACCCCCCAATCACCCCCCACCCCCCACCCCCCACCCCGACTCCCATCTCAAGACCTTCTGGTATAAGTTGACGATGTAGAAAAAGAAATTTGAGTCTCCATGAGGAAAGAAGGTTAAATCCTTAGATGTTATTTCGATTAATCAGCTGTAATACGCACAAAAAGAAAGAAGGAAGGAAAAGAGCAAATCGAGCATTCTTAGTTTTTTCTCTCTGAATGTTTGGTATGTTCTACTGTGCAATTTTTGAAGGCTTAAATTCTATGTTTCAAAATCAATTCGCTGATGCACAGCCATAAGTGCATGGCTGAAAAATTACAACTTCCAGAGGCAATTACTCACACTTACGACGGAGAGATCATAAATGAATAAAATTTCGTTTAAACATTACAAAAATATAGTTTGATAATTAAAAAAAATATTGCTCGTCGGATGCCTATTTATCCTTACGATCATGCAAAGCATAACATTTCAAATTGAGGAGTTTAGCTTCCTTGTGACCTGGACGCTAACAAAAAAATGTCGACTGTACTACGCAAGGTTAATGACGTCTGACTCCACCGACGCCTATCCATGCAGTGTCGCACGCGTAGGCGGGATTCGTGTTTGGAACACGCTCTCTTGCAGACCTGGGAGTTCAGAGTGCAGCCGCATTTCCCGTCTCCCTGTCAACTGGAGCCGATTTGATAGTGGGGCTTTGCACTTGAGGACCATTAGGACCAGGCACGAGGAAAACACACGGAATGTTTGGTTACTTCAAGCAGCTGTCGTAAACCAAGAAATCTGATAAACGTGCACATATTATCCAAGCTATGCGAGTACTGTGAAATCATAGCATACGTATGAAACCCCTATGGAAGTCGTGATGAGATTAAAATTCAGTTGGCCACATCAATGATGTGTGTGTGTGTGTGTGTGTGTGTGTGTGTGTGTGTGTGTGTGTGTGTGTGTGTGTGTGTGTGTGTGTGTGTGTGTCAATGCCTTGAATCGTAAGAAGGATTATTGCACCCCGTTTTGAAGCTATCCGTTCTGACCACTTCTCACAGACAGAGCCGGTAGCAGTATCACTAGGAGTAGATTGCGTCTCTTATAATAATTCTCACTAGAATTTTGCTTCTGTCATTGTCAAGAGGTTTACAGAGATCTCGAATAATTTAGCAAAGGACTGCAAATGATATCCATAGGTGTTCCCAAATGAGAGAATAGTAGAATCTGGAGTATTTACCAAAAAATCATCACATTGCTCCTAGCAATAATGATTTAAGACCAAACGTGAGTGGAAACTACAATATCCATAAGATGTTAAATGTAATAATTTCACTAACATGTACTTTGATGCAACCTGGCGAGAAGGAGATACGAAGGAGGCAGGAGGAGGAGGAAGAGGAAAAAAGGGATGGCGGTAGGGAATGGGATAAGGGCAACATAAGGAGGAAGAGGAGGAGCAGGGCAAAATCAGCAGCAGCAGCAGCAGCAGCAGGAGGAGAAGGAGAGCAAAATCAGGGGGAGAAGGAGAGCAAAATCAGGAGGAGGAGGAGGAGGAGGAGGAGGAGGAGGAGGAGAGCAAAATCAGGAGGAGGAGGAGGAGGAGGAGGAGGAGGAGGAGGAGGAGGAGGAGGAGGAGGAGGAGGAGGAGGAGGAGGAGGAGGGGGAGGAGGAGGAGGAGGAGGAGGAGGGGGAGGAGGAGGAGGAGGAGGGAGGAGGAGGAGCAGGAGCAGGAGCAGCAGCAGCAGCAGCAGCAACAGCAGCAAAAGGAGGAGGAGGAGGACACCAGGAACACGATAACTGGTGCCAACCCCCACGCTGCTTGGTGACTACAGGTGGAGACGCTGGGAGACGCGGTCTACATGGTGGCAGGTGGCGTGCCCGAGGAAATCCCTGACCACGCCCACAGAGTAGCGGGCCTGGCGCTGGAGCTGGTGCACGAGGTGGCCAGCCTGGCCGACCCCATCACTGGCAAGCCCCACAGCGTCAGAATAGGCAAGTTCTGGCGCGTGTTGCATAGGCGCGAGGAAAGCAAGGGTCGTGCTTGCGAGGAATAGGCCGGTGTCAACATAATAGGCACATGTAAAGGAATGAGATGCTGACACGTGTCGACACCCGCCTATTCCTCCCAAGATCCTTGCTTCCCTGGCGTCTATCCAACGCAGGTCAGCTCTAGCATTTACATTGGGCGTGGTGTTAGCAGTCTGTCTTTCCCAATGGCACGCAGTGCATGGCAGTTTGTCTTTCCTGCTCTTTTGATCCATCTCATCCCCTGGTAAGTTTGGGGGCAAAGAAAGACTCGCCAAGTCGCACTACATATGTGGTATGAGTCGAATGACTTGATAAATACAGTCGTGACTTGCTCTTGCGCTTATGTACTTCATACATAGAGATAGTCTATGGCCGTGCATTGCCTGCGCTGCAAAACTCACCCACTGTACTTCATACATAGAGATAGTCGATGGCCGTGCATTGCCTGCGCTGCAAAACTCACATAGAGATAGTCTATGGCCGTGCATTGCCTGCGCTGCAAACCTCACCCACTGTACTTCATACATAGAGATAGTCTATGGCCGTGCATTGCCTGCGCTGCAAACCTCACCCACTCGTTCCTCTATGCCTCATCACGCTTAAAAACATTCAGCAACTACGTTGCGTATGAGGACCGTTAATATAACACACTGCAAGTTCAGAAAGTCCGCCTACATCTTTCGCATATGTGCTTTCAACACATTAGCAAAAAAGTATTTAGATTTGCGCATGAGCACACACGCACATCCACGCGTACAAGATGTTTACATGTGTTAACAAAAGTACTTTAATGTGGGTGTCAGCCTAAATTCATATGAAAACACGTATATTTATATGTAGGTACACACATGAATGCGCATGACAGAGATAAGAGAAACGTGTACATGATCAATATGTAATATACTTGTCGACTGTTTTATGCATAAGCCAGAAATCAAAGATTTATCGCGACAAAGCATCAGTAGGATCGACTGTTTTGAGACCGTCGACATTTTCGTCACCTCATCCTCAACCGCCTTTGACTAGGAATAGATCTACCAAATCTGTCTACGCGATTTGCAAATGCGAATAACTAGGGAGACCAGGGGGTGTTCAGGCTTCCACTCAACAGGCACTGCCAACTATAATCTTTGCTGCCAAGGCGTAACGTAGTACGCCCAACTACACTCGGCCTTGAACGACTCGACTGCGAAGCCTGAACAACGTTGTAGGTGAAATGTAGCTCTGCGCAGGCTCATCGAAGAATGACTTGAACGCGCCTCAGTTCTGGTGGTTTTGTATTTAATGGCCTTGCATAGCCTATAGATGCTGAAAGTCCGTAACACTCCATTAATCTTAATCTTTCCTTGTTCCTCTGAGGAAAGCTATTATACCGTATTAGGTAGATACACTAATTAGCACCCGGAAAAACCTAGCTGAGACCCAGGCCTAGAGAGGACACACCGAAAACGTGTTGCTGACGTCAGGAGGGAACCGAACTCCCGACTTCTCGGTTGACGCTCGAGTGCTTGGGTAAACATTGCAAGCCCTCCCGAATTATGTCATCGCTATTCGAAATACACAGTTCATGAAAAAAGGAAGGAAGGAAGGATGGAAGGAAGGAAGAGAGAAAAAAATAATGTTGCAGAAAACATGTAGCGAATCGTAGCGACATGCATTTCATTGTTTTGCATGCGACCCCTTGACCTACATCAGCGCCCAACTTCCGCCTGAAAAGTGCACCCCGCGTGAGAGAGAGCGTTGGCCTCCGTGCAGAGGGGCCTGCGTGGGAAAGTTGCGTCGGCCTGCTCCAAAAATGGTTCCTCGTTTCCTGTTTGGTGTTTCTGGGACCCGAGGGGAAATACAGATCTTCAGCAACTGAAACCACATGCCCCATGTTTATTTTCATGTGCACCTCACGTGCGAGCATGAGGCCTTTTGACCCAGAAAGCTTGAGACGATTGCGCAACCACTGCCTCCTCAAGGACGATAAGGACTCCCCGTCTTGCGTCAAAGCCGTCGCAGACGAGAAAGAACGAGTGAAATTGCTGTGACTCAAACCATTGTCTGGCACACTTTGCTGTGGTTATGACTTGCCTCAAGGCGAAGACAAGGAACAGTGGCGATTTTGCTTTTCACAGCAACTTTTGCCACCGAGATGTCCATGCCGCATGCCGTACTCTTCTACGCGTTTGCAACAGAACGTCAAATGAATACCCTGCGGTTATCACAATTACACAGGCACCTTGTTATAAAAAAAGGACACTGGCTTATAGGAATGATTTAAATGTAATTAAACTAATGAACGTTGATGATGGAAGCAAGGCATTCGCTTTGTCAGCTGTGACAGCTAACGTCCCTGATTACGTCATTACCACCACCACCACGTCCTGTCCAGCCTGTCTTCACCAACGCAGAATAAATGTGGCCTACTGTATACGTTATTCCTACACACACACACACACACACGCACGCACGCACGCACGCACGCGCACACACACACACGCACACACTACACGACCATTACTATTTAGAAACTGACGTGTTTGCTGCAATTCACAGACCAGTATGTGGCTTCGCCCTGTCTGGTGCTGTACTCTGACGGAGAAGCGCTGTCATTTCTGCTCTAAAGATCATCAAGACGGAGTGGTCATGACGTTTGATATGCGAGCCTGAAGTATGCTCCTGCC
>JAWQFJ010024637.1:60000-100000 GCA_034096865.1 Theodoxus fluviatilis | reverse complement strand
CATATCTTCCTTCAGCTAAATACACCAAGACCACCAGGAGGAATCTATCACTGGTGCTCTTTCTACAATATTTTGGAAGAAGGCAAGAACGATAACTCTGCGTGGTGTGCCAGGGAGTGTCAGCCCGATTTACCTCCCGTACTGCTCCTTCTGGTCGTCCCGCGGTCCTCCAGGTGCGGGGGTGGTGGCGGTGGACACGACCTCCTGCTCCGCCATGATGGCAGTCAGGGGCTTGATCTTCATCTCCGTGCGCCTCATGGAGTAGGCGGGGTTGCGCTTCCACTTGAACCACGTGATGCCCGTCACCACGCCGTCGGGCGTGACGTCCTGCTGGCCGTCAGGGTGGAAGATGCCGTTCAGGGAGGAGAAGCTGCAGGCCTTGAACCACCAGCCAGAGCGGTCCTTCTGGGCGCAGTTGGCGTACCTGTGTGCAGCGGGCAAGACAGTCGCATTGAGCCAGTGTAAGATGGTCGCAAAGTGGGAATTGACGTGTGTGCATTTTAAAGTTAAAACTTCATTAACAAGAACAAAACAACAACTGCCCAACACTCCATCTGTCGAAAACAAGGGGATTAAAGTAGCACTTGTATTCAGGGGCTTTACATGACATTGCCTTGGATATTGTATCTAAAATGTTCAATTACCCTATTTTGATATTCCAAAGCTAGTTTTTAAACACATATTTTACAACTACAACAGGAACATTTCATTTCTGTCTGAAAACCAAGTGGTTTGGGGACTGGCCTGTACTGTAGGCTGCTCGAACAGTAACCTTCAAAAAGTATCTGTGTGATGTCGAGAACCCAGGGGCTAAGCTGGTAAAATATTTCAGCTCCTCCTGCCGTACACCTCGAGTGCCACGCCATACCACTGGTCGTTGTCGCGTTCTGGCGTGGAGAAGGGCATGTGGTTGTGGTAGGACAGCGAGTCCCCTGCGGTGCCCTTGTAGCCCTCCACGTGCAGGCGGTACTTGTCCTCCTCGCTGGCAAGCTGGACCAACTCGTAGTGGGCGTACGCCTGGCCAGAAAAGGAAAAAGAGAGATATATTTCGGATCCCAAAGTTGGTTGCCGAAGTAAGTCGCAATTTGCCCAAAATGTCTCAACGTACAAGGAAATGAAGTCCATAGTTTTTGGGTGAACTTGACCGTGCAGATGCTGGTTGCACATTCATGATATTTGGGGAGTATTTTAATACATGCAAAAGGGACTTATTACATTTTGTCATATATTGTAATATAAGAGCATTACCATTGAATCTGATGCAATGCATCGTCTTGCATCTTGCCGGACGCTTTGACGGTCCACGAATTTCTGCTGTTTATGTATGTTTTGTCTGAGGAATCTAGGGGGGGGGGGGATACTTCAACATGAATATGCATGAACCAGAAATGCTTTCCCGTACTCAGTTCATCGTTCTCCAGGTAAGACTTGCTAGATTGCTGCTCCTGGATGTCTTAAGTGCCCGTAGTGCCTTTCTCCACCCTTGATTGGTATTCCTATTCTACCCCTCACCGCCCTTCTTAGGTTACCTTTAAAAGCGTCCTTGCAATACAGGCAATTAAACTGTCTGTCTATATTACAGGGACTGACGAGTTAACTCTGAGGAACTCTGAGTTCAACAGACGCTTAACTTTTCAAATTTTGGCGATATCAGAGAGCCCAGTCGCATAGCATACGTTCATGTACCGATATCAGCGCTGGGAGTACACACTAGATTTGAGAAACAAATGTTGCTGCTTGAAGCAGAGACTCCTCGTAACCGTATTCACTGCCACACTGGCGAGGCACGAATGAAGATTATCTTAAATTCTGTACAGTACGAATCATCTTGCCTTTACTTGTAAACTGTGGCTAGGCATGTCTATTTTACAACGTTCCTTCATTAATGTGTATATTATGACCTCGGTTTTGTGGGTGTCATGTATTTGTTCCTTTATTTATTCCTTTATTTTGGGTTTCTTTGATCATTCAGGTTTGTCTTTTGCTTTAATGAATTCACTCTTTCGTTCATCTCCACTGATTTTCGTGGTCTCTTCATCTTTCTTTTTCTTTCTTCAACTGACTTTCGTCGAATGTCCAGAGGATCCTAGCGCTGCTTACCTGTGCTCCTTCCCAGTCCCAGAGGTCGACCCTGAGCGAGTAGTGCATAGTGTTGGTCAGCTGGTGGATGTTCTCGTTGCCCAGCCAGAACTCCGTGTTGATGTTGCCGAAGCCCCCGGTGTAGGCGTTCCACTCCCGCGTGAAGTTGACGCTGCCGTCAGTGCGCCGTTGGATGACCGTCCAGCCTCCCCCCTCGGAGTCCATGTCGCACCAGACGTTGATGACGTAGCCAGAGGGCAGGCGGATGGGGTACACCCCTGACACGTTCACCCCGGCCATCAGCAGCTCGTTACAGTCTGGCCGGATAGTGTAGAGAGAATGATGTGCATGGCGCAGCCAAAAAGGACGCCATATTATGATCCAATTCGTCAAAAAGGATTAAGACGACATGCATTCGGTGTTATTTATGTAGCATGTAGACCATATAAATATTGGCTCTGGTGGACGAGTGTAACAATAATCCGGAGCCGCTCAATGGCCCTACTCATCAGCTGTTTCTTGACCTTGAAGGAGAGGATGACGCCTGCCTAAAACATGTTTTGCGCCCCAGGATCCGTGGAATTCCATTGCGCGAAAGCCGTTGAATTGAATAGCGCCTCTCAAGTGAAACGGGAAAACCTGCAGAAAACAATAGCCACATCTGGAGAACGGAAACAGCCCCTGGAGAACGGAAACAGCCCCTGGAGAACGGGCACAACCTGAAGATTAGAGACAGCTGTAGATTGTAGACAGCCCCCGGAGATTGGAGACAGCCCCTGGAGAATGGAGACAACCTCTAGAGGACGGAGACAGCTCCTGGAGAATAGAGACAGCCCATTGAGAACGGAGACAACCCCTGGAGAACGGAGACACCACCTGAACGTTAGAGACAGCTGTAGATTGTAGACAGCCCCCGGAGATTGGAGACAGCCCCTGGAGAACGGAGACAACCCCTAGAGAACGGAGACAACCCCTGGAGAACAGAGACAGCCCATTGAGAACGGAGACAACCCCTGGAGAACGGAGACAGCCCATTGAGAACGGAGACAGCCCCTGGAGAACGGAGACAGCCCCTGGAGAACAGAGACAGCCCCTGGAGAACGGAGACAGCCCCTAGAGAACGGAGACAGCCCCTAGAGAACGGAGACAGCCCCTAGAGAATGGAGACAGCCCCTAGAGAACGGAGGCAGGTCCTGGACAACGGAGACAGGCCCTGGAGAACGGAGACAGAGAGCTATGTCTATGTAGAAAATTTATGACAACACTTCATAAGGTTGGTCTTCATCAGAAAAGTGCGAACTGTTAATTAAAATGGCAGTTTCAAGATAAACTCCTAATGCATTGAGAACAATGGCTACATCCAGTGAGGGTGGATGCTTGACGAATGCAATGAATGCAGAGAGAAAGATCTTTCTAGATGATGATATCCAATTACAGAAAATAATGGCAACTTTCAGGTACAGCATATGTGCATTTAAGATGACGACTGTTTTTACAAACGACGACGATGAATAATAGAGAAATGAGTGACAACCAGCGCGTGGCGATTACCACAACCACAGAAAACCGGCAACCTCGATACGACGGTGGCGAAAGAGAGCGGCTAGCTACCTCATGCCGGCGACTGCTGGAGCGATACAAAGAGAAGTCCGTGCTTACCTCTGGCGTTGGGGATGTCCAGCAAAGCGGGGAAGCCCCTTGCCTTCTTGCTTCGGGCCTCCCCGTTGCCCATGCGCTGGAAGCCGCGCTCCATGTGCGTCACCAGGCGGTTGATTGCGCTGCCAAGGAGCAAGACATTTCCACGTAATGGAATCTGCTGACAGCTCGTCCTCTCAAAGCCTGCGCGATACAGATGGTGGAAGCTCGACTTGATACCCTTTACAATGGGTGCAAGCAGAGAAGGATGCGCACATTTATATCTTGCCGTCGTTTTCAATATACTTTTCTAGTTACTCACTCTGGCCTGCCCAATCGACGCCGATACCGGTCACAGAGGCGAATCGTGATTGAAGTAATATTTTCAAGCTCAGCTGTGCCAAGAAACTCCCGAAAACTGCTTCAAACAAAACAGCAGTTGAGAAAATTACTCATATGGACAAATGCGTACGACAGGAGAAAGGACTTGACTTCCTGCCCAAATTAGCTACAATTTTTTTTTCATTTGTATCTATAGAATAATGTGCCCTGTGGAAGGCCTCTCTAGAACATAGTGCCCTCTGGAAGACCTCTATAGAATAATGTGCCCTGTGGAAGACCTCTATAGAAAAACGCCCACACGAAAGCCCCCACTGATGAGACACGAGGGGAGGGAGAGCTCACGTTCTGAGGTCGCTGTAGTGTCGGTCCCTGGCAGACTTGTCGGCCTGCAGGTCGCTCTGGAGCCTCTCCAGCACCATGCACTGGTGCTCGTTCTGCAGCTCTGCGGGCAGCGAGCGGAAGGCGGCACTCTGGCACACGCTGGCCAGGTCGCTCCCTCCCACCAGGGTGGCCATCCAGCCCACTAGCACCACCATCCACCCCAGACCTGCTTGGACAGAAGGCACATAGACAGAATACTAGGTCTCTGTTGGGCATGCGGGCTCTACTGGAGCATCAGCCAAAAACTGACGTGAGTGGTGGCCATTGCGACTAGAGAGAGAGTGGCTTCACGCGAGTTGGAGGTAAAGAGACAAGCGCTGCTGAGCCCTTTGCTCGCAGTGCGCATCTTTACTATATCCTTGTAAAAACCAACATCGTACACTCATTTCGGACTCCAAATAGAAATCGTTTTTCAAGCATTGTACGTTATAGTAAATTATACCATAAATTCTCATATAATGAAAATAGGGAACTGAATGAAGAGAAAAGGTTTTTTCTGTAAGAATGCAGTGTTGTTGTTTACTATGCTTCTATCACGCTCTTTCCTTTGAATCATTGCTTATAACATTCTATTTAAAAGTCGGTGTTACATAGATACATTATCATTTTTATGTTAGCCCTTCAAAATCTAAACGTACGAAGTTTAGTATGACATGACAATACTTAATTATCTGTAGATATTTCTTTCAATACAAGTTTTGCCATTTTCATATTTTGTTGATGTATTCAGACAGTAGTCAATACAATAAACTAATATAAAACACTGTATACGTATTTACTTGTACTTTTTATGTTTACCCTGACAATGAAGACAAATATTCTAAGTTTCAAAACCGTCAAAGGTTGGAAAATCCACTCGATCATCAATAATCACCAATTTCTAAGATTGGTTGTGAATAGCTCGCTGCTGCATTAATCATATTTGTACATGCAGCATCATTGAAATTATGACCGAGTTCTACTCTGGTCTGAGTCAACTTGGAAAACCAGATTGATTCTTTACAAAATATTCCTTGGCAACGAAGCTAGGACACTTTTCTAGAGACTTTTTGTCGTCAATGTGATCATCGTCGTCGTCATCGTCGTTGTCGTCGTCGTCGTCGTCGTCATCATCATCATCATCATCATCATCATCATCATCATCATCATCATCATCATCACCATCACCATCATCATCATCATCATCATCATCATCATCATCATCATCATCATCATCATCATCATCATCATCATCATCATCGTCATCATCGTCGTCGTCGTCGTCCTCCTCCTCCTCCTCATCACCATAATCATTATCGTCGTCGTCGTCGTCATTGTCGTCACCGTTGTCGTTGTCATCACCATCATCGTCGTCGTTGTCACCATCGTATTGTACAATTCTGCCGATCATCATCATCATCATCATCATCATCATCATCATCGTCATCATCATCATCGTCATCATCATCGTCATCATCATCGTCATCATCATCATTGTCGTCGTCGTCGTCGTCGTCGTCGTCATTGTCGTCGACATCATCAACATCATCACCATCATCGTCGTCGTCGTCGTCGTCGTCGTCGTCACCGTTGTCGTAGTCATCACCATCATCGTCGTCGTTGTCTGTCACCATCGTATTGTACAATTCTGCCCATGCCTCACTTATGGACCAGCTTGCGGGCAATGCAAGGAAACGAAACGAGAGAAACTCGGATAGTTTTGCCGCGAACTCTGTACGGGCATCGAGAACATCTCCCCCACGTCAAGGCTGGCTACCGAGACTGCGTTTTTCACCTGAGTCTCGCCATCGCGCCTCCCGGGAGCGAATAAGATTTTGTCATCCTAGCCTGGGTAAATAGCGCACACAATTTAGCATAGAATTTTTAAAAACAAACAATTGAAAAGGATGAAACACAGTCTCTGCACTTGGATGCTGTGCAAGGCACATGGTTATTCCCCGTTTTTTTCATCTGCAAATACTGTACTAGTAAATTACGTAAACCACTTCCGCTGGCCGGAGGGTAACGAAGTTCGTCGACTTCTCAGTAGAGAATCGTGCGCATCAAACTGTATACAGTGTGTGAGAGGTGAATTGTTTCCAAATATTATGACGCGAGTTTTTTTTTTGGTAGACTGATTGGAAAGAATGACAAAACGCCAAAGTATTTCTAATAATAACCTGGGACGAGAATGTTATGAACAATTATTGCCAGACCTAACTTTTTACAAACTTGTCATTTTCGATGCTTGTTCTCGATGTGATTAGCGCCATGTAATAGCGCTAGTTGCAGTTGGGAAGATATCCCGCTACATCTTCTGGATGTAATCACAAAGATTTCATCGCACGCCATTCTGCGCAGAGGACTTCAGTAAAACCGTCATGCTACACTGAAAAACATGTAACGCTTCCCCTGATGAATAGTCAAAGGTGTCAGCAAACATTCCCTTACTTTCCCCCTGGCAACGCTGCAGACTTACCCATGGCGATAGAAAACAGGGGGGACGCTAACCGAGCCAGCGTCCTGGGCCGTCCTGCAGAATCCTGGAAACGCTGACACGGTTCGTCTCGGCAGAGATGGCGAGGGGAGCAGCGTCAGACAAGCTCCGGGTCTTTACTCTGCTCGCCTTGCTCGCTGGGGGTCGACCATTCTTTGCATGTGAGTCTTGAGGTAGCCCCCGTAACCCCCTTTCCCCTCCCTCTGGCCTCCCCTACTTGCCCCCCCATTCTCAAGGGCGTCTGGCTGCAAGAACATGGCTGCGCTGTAGACGGGGTAATGGTAGGGGGTAGAGGGGTTAGGGGGTGAGGGTAGTGGGTGTTATAGGGTGAAGGTATGGGGACTTAGGGAATAGGGTTTGGGGGTGGCGAAAGAAGGGTGCAATGCAATGCAAGGCGATAGGGCAACACCGAGGTGCTGCACCCTTCCAGACCCTCTTCCCAAGTTCCAGCCGCCACCCTGGCTCTCAGACCCGCAGCCTCTGCAAGCCATCAGGGGGGCTGGGCCCGCACGTGCGCCTAGTTATCCCCGGGGCGTGGAAGAGTCCCCCTGCCTCTCCACTCCGCTATTGTTCCTGCCCCCTCCTCCTGCGTCGCCTTCATGAGGCTGGCAACAGTCGCCAGAGTCAGCCGCGGTCAGAGTCGTGCGTGGCTTTCTTCCCTCGTACAATGGACGCGGTGAAATGTTAACTGCGGAGAGTCTTTGGAGGTCAATCACACTTGAGCACGTAGCGGCGAACGCTTCAAACGAGCGTTAGCGCTGCTTGATGGCAGCTCGGTGCATGCACACCAGGTGGTCGGGCACTCTGGATCAGTAGGTTGCCGTGTCAGTTCTCTGCTGTTTCCCCACGGGGCCTCTTGTGTTGTTCCTGTCCAAGTGCAAAGTGGCGTTTGCAGCTCTTGCCCCGTTTTTGATCCATCGCTGCGGTTGCCCTGCAACTCCCGGGGCAGGGGCGTTGCGGTCATGGCGGACCTCGAGCGAGGGGGCAGGAAGGACAAGCTGGGTGGCAAAATATTGAGAACCCACAAAGAACTTTCTTGAAGATTTCTTTGCTTGAGGTAACACTTGCCCTTGTTTTTCGTGGAAACAAGAACAACTCTGTCATTGCTACACGCCATTTCTGGTAGGAGATTGCCTGACTTTCAGGTCAGCGCAAGCACAGAAGTTGTCCACTTTGGGATTTTGTATTTGAAGCGAGTGACCTCTTTCTAAAAGGTCGTCTTGCTTTTCACAGTTGCTGCAGCAGCAGCAGCAGCAACCTAGATACAGGTAGATCATTCATTTGTCGCAGAACATGGAGAGGCTGACTGCATCGTTTTGTCGAGTCGAGGGGTATCTGTCAGTTAGGATTTTTTAGAATGCGATGATCTGTCAACCCTATACAGCTTGCCTATGACATGGCCCCTCCGAAGTGAGGTACTATAAAATATTTCGAAAACTCTTTTATTGTGGGTACTAACGATGTTAGATCATTCCAGGACAGCAGTGCTCGAAATCGTCTGTGATGAACCGAGAGGTCTAAGACATGACATTTCAATATCCAATAAGCTAGGAGGTCCCTCCATGGACGGATAGTTGTAGTTTAACGGCCCATCAGCTTTGTAGGCCACCTAGAGCTTCAAATGTTGTTATTGAATTAAAAAAATTTCAAGCAAGAGAATTGTTTGAAATGTTCAGTTTAAAGTTACCGCAAGAGAGGTTAATGAACAAGTATCGTAGGGGGAAAAAACTCCTCTCAAAGTTGAGAATAAAAATGAGATTTAAAAAATCTTATCATAGCTTTAGAAATGTGGCGGCTGATTGGGTGCAAAAATCACTGACAAGATGACACACAGCAGTAGAGAGTCACTGACTCTGGGTAGTCGATCACTGAATATGAAAAGAGTTTCGTAATGGATTTCTTTCCTCGTTGCTGTCAATTGCGTCCAGACGTCGTAGATCGGTTAGGACCACAGTGTTCATCCGTGGCGCAGTCGCTGTCCACACATTGTCTTTGTCGTGGCGCAGTCGCTGTCCACACATTGTCTTTGTCGTGGCACAGTCGCTGTTCATACATTGTCTTTGTCGTGGCGCAGTCGCTGTTCATACATTGTCTTTGTCGTGGCACAGTCGCTGTTCATACATTGTCTTTGTCGTGGCGCAGTCGCTGTTCATACATTGTCTTTGTCGTGGCGCAGTCGCTGTTCATACATTGTCTTTGTGCTCATCCGTGGCGCAGTCGCTGTTCATACATTGTCTTTGTGCTCATCCGTGGCGCAGTCGCTGTCCACACATTGTCTTTGTCGTGGCGCAGTCGCTGTTCATACATTGTCTTTGTGCTCATCCGTGGCGCAGTCGCTGTTCATACATTGTCTTTGTGCTCATCCGTGGCGCAGTCGCTGTCCACACATTGTCTTTGTCGTGGCGCAGTCGCTGTTCATACATTGTCTTTGTGCTCATCCGTGGCGCAGTCGCTGTTCATACATTGTCTTTGTGCTCATCCGTGGCGCAGTCGCTGTCCATACATTGTCTTTGTGCTCTGCTTGACGTTTTTGCTGTCTTGGTAATCTTTGCAGGCTCTCATGTAACGCGAGATCACGTTCAAGTTGACGTGTGTTTTTTACTCGAACGAGCCATGATATGTGTCGTTAGTGGAGGCGTCTCCATGAATTTTTGGATGCTTCATCAATATTTGTTGCTCGTAAGAAATGATCATAAGTACGTTCTCTCATCATTTTTCTCTTGACACAGTAATATTTCTTATCGCATTCCTGGCGATTTGATAGTCGAAATGGAAAAGAAACACACACACACACACACTCACACACACACACACACACACACACAGTCACACACACACACACACACACACACACACACACACACACACACACACAAGCTTTTACACACTTTTCTGCAACATTTTTGCATGTTTGTGGAAATTTCCAATGAGAAACTTTGTTTAACAAATAAGTACACACCCGAATGTGTCACACATGGAGAGTGTAATGGTTTACGATATTTGCTTATACATCATCTCCTGAGCCTCGTGCTAAACATTCATCGAGTTTGTACAGGCTCCTCAAGCAGACAGCTGCTGGCCGGGAACCAGGACCGCCTCAGCCATTCCCCTGGTCATATCCCGTGACAGCTGTACAGAGATGGAATAGGACTTGGTGATCAGTGTCTCTTCTCCGCATTTGCTTGACTGACCTTGACCTTTCGTGTGCAGGGCAAGGGCGCCATGAAGACGTACTGGCTGGCAGGAAGGAGCGGGGAAGAGGAGGCAGAGCGACTGCGTGAAATGTTCACAGCTGAACGTAACATGCAGAGAAAACAAGAGTAAGTGTAAGACTTTCTTCTCTCTGGCTCTCACTGTCTCTGTCTCTATTGTCTGTCTGTCTGTCTTTATTGTCTGTCTGTCTGTCTTTATTGTCTGTCTGTCTGTCTCTATTGTCTGTCTGTCTGTCTCTATTGTCTGTCTGTCTCTATTGTCTGTCTGTCTGTCTCTATTGTCTGTCTGTCTGTCTCTGGTTGTCTGTCTGTCTCTATTGTCTGTCTGTCTGTCTCTATTGTCTGTCTGTCTGTCTCTATTGTCTGTCTGTCTCTATTGTCTGTCTGTCTGTCTCTATTGTCTGTCTGTCTGTCTCTATTGTCTGTCTGTCTGTCTCTATTGTCTGTCTGTCTGTCTCTATTGTCTGTCTGTCTGTCTCTATTGTCTGTCTGTCTGTCTCTGGTTGTCTGCCTGTCTCTATTGTCTGTCTGTCTGTCTCTATTGTCTGTCTGTCTGTCTCTATTGTCTGTCTGTCTGTCTCTGGTTGTCTGTCTGTCTCTATTGTCTGTCTGTCTGTCTCTATTGTCTGTCTGTCTCTGGTTTTCTGTCTGTCTGCCTGCGTGCCTGCGTGCCTGCCTGTCTGTCTTTCTGCCTCTGTCTGTCTGTCTGACTGTCTGTCTGCCTGCCTGTCTGTGTGTCTGTCTATCTGTCTGTCTATCTGTCTGCCTCTCTCTCTCTCTCTCTCTCTCTCTCTCTCTCTCTCTCTCTGTGAGTGTGTGTGTGTGTATGTGTGTGCGCGCACGGTCGCGCGCAAGCGCCTGCGCCAGCCCATGTTCAAAACCTTCCGTAATTGTTAGATAACAGGCAACTGAAATAATCGTGCTACGACGATCAAGGGGACATTGTACTGTCAGGCACCTAAGTCTGACGTCACAGTCTCTGTTTTGCCCAGCCTCCCCTGTCCCCCTCATTCCCAATGGACAAAACGAGCACCGCTACATCCTTAGTCCCCTCTGCTACGAACTTCAGGGGCGCGTTTCTTAGGCTCAAAATCTCGAGATTCTCCCTCGATGACTAGTCGAGGGCGAGAGAGACGCTTCTACAGCTAAAAAAACGGCCAATCATCAAACTGGCAAGGCGGAAGAACATGGCTGCGTCCTGGCGCAAGAGTCGGTAAAGAAGTTGCCGATAGACGATATAACAGATATCACAGCAGTTTTTCACTTCATAGAACACACCATGGTGTCATATCGAATGGCACGGGAACTTTTTCAACAAAAAAAAGAGCAACCTGGGTTCAACTGTAGACAATTTTGTCGAAAATATTATGCTCAATTCATTTCGATCCATTCACGGGACATAATTCATTGAGCGCACGTGTACGGTGTTGCGTTTGGAAGCGATTAAATTTTTTTCGGCAGTGTATGTCCAGAAATAACCTACTCCTCAAAATATACAAATTAACACTCGAACAGCAAATACTTCCGTGTACGTACACTTTTCCATTCTCGGACCCTGAGAAGCACATTTCAGGCACTGCTCTCTCCGAACACCAGCCCAACTCGCACTATCTCCGCCATTTTGGCTCATCCGGGTCACTGCAGCGGAAAGGATCGAGGGAGCCCCGGACCTCCCTCGGCTTCCCGCCTTCACGGCGAGTGCGTCCTTATGAGCGAGGAACGTAGGCAACGCCTAGCCCTCGCGATTCTCCCGAGATTTTGGGACCAAGAAATGCGCCCCAGGAAGCAACACGTAGGCCTACCGCGCATGCGCAGAGCATCAGAGCGCTCACACCGGATGTTAGCGTGGCTGGTGTATGGTTTCTGAAACGACGTCAACTTTTTTTTCGCATGTCAGCGCGATCTCTTTGTCGCCTCGACACACGCTGTGTGACTGTCAAAATCAAGTCTGGCGCATTTGGTTTCTTGGAGACTCTTAGATTCGCATTTCCGTGGGATTACGTAATGGCTTCGGGAAGTCTCTTCACAAACTTGACATAGACGCAATTATGGAATTGAGCAAATGTGCAAGCACAAACGCGTATATATACACGCGCGCGCGCATACATACACGCACGCGCGCACACATGCACACACACACACACACACACACACACGCTGTAGCACGAAAGCATTTGCGCACATGTACAAAGTGAATGTGTATGTTCACACGCGTGCGCGCGCAGGCACATATGCATGCATAGTCGCACTGGGACGTCAAAGAAATGGGCAGTGTGTGTGTGTGTGTGTTTGTGTGTGTGTATGTATGCATGTGTGTGTGTGTGTGTGTGTGTGAGAGAGAGAGAGAGAGAGAGAGAGAGAGAGTACGTCTGAACGAGTGTGTTTATGCGTGCGTATGTGTCTAGGTGTGTATGTGTGTGCATGTGTGTGTGTGCGTGCGTGCGTGCGTGCGAGCGTGCGTTTATGTATGTGTATGCATGCGAGCGCGCGTGTGTGTGTATGTGTGTGTGTGTGTGCTTGCGTGTGTGTGGTCTTTGTGTGCGTGTGTCTGCGTGTATGTGTGTGTGTGTGTGATTGTATGTGCGCGCGCCCGTGTGTGTGATTGTGTGTATATGTGTGAGCGTGTGTATGCGTGTGTGTGTGTGTGTGAGTATATGTGCGTGTGTACGTGCGTGCATGCGTGCGAGCGCGCGCGCGTGCGTATGTGTGTGTGTGTTCTTTGTATGTGTTCTTTGAGTGTGTGTGTGATCTTTGTGTGTGTGTGTGTGTGTGTGTGTGTGTGTTTGTATTTGTGTGTGTGTATCTGTGTGTGTATGTGAGCGTAATTGTGCGCGCGTGCGTGCGTGCGTGCTTGTGTGTGTGTGTGTGTGTGTGTGTGTGTGTGATTTGTCATACTGGCGTTGTGGAAAGTTTGTTTCTGGATAAAGAAAACGCACTGTACTAACAAAGGACACCATATTGTTAAACTATTGCCGAAAACTATATCCCAGACCCAAGCGCGGAGAGAGAGAGGGAGGGAGGAGTGGCTGTATTGGGTGTAAAGAGGCATATTTTGTTTTGTGTTTGTTTCGGCATGATGTTTTGCGTACCATCCCGGGCTTTTCACTTGAGCTCCGTTTTCTCTTAAATGAGTGTCTATGCAAGGGAGGTAATCTAGGTGATCAATTGTAGCAGAGCACTCTGTAGGGCTCATGGATTGGTAGAGTTTTGCCTGCTACAAGTTTTGAAAGGATGTAACGCATCATGCAACTGTGCTAGGAAGTTTTCGATGTTTAATAATAAAAACCTGACGCGTGTTGTAAAGGGTGGGCACCCCAAGGCATTATGTCGCTTTAAGCATGAGAGGTCATGGGAACTAGGTCACGGCGCCCCGGGGCCCTATGTCGCTTTATGCATGAGAGGACATGGGAAGTAGGTCACGGCGCCCCGGGGCCCTATGTCGCTTTAAGCATAAGAGGTAATGGGAAGTAGGTCACGGCGCCCGAGTTGTTCTGCCAAATGAAGCGTTAGAGGTAATGGGAAGTAGGTCACTGCGCCCCGATGTGTTCTGCCAAATGAAGCGTTAGAGGTAATGGAAGTAGGTCACGGCGCCCGAGTTGTTCTGCCAAATGAAGCGTTAGAGGTAATGGAAGTAGGTCACGGCGCCCGAGTTGTTCTGCCAAATGCAGCGTTAGAGGACATGGGAAGTAGGTCACGGCGCCCGAGTTGTTCTGCCAAATGAAGCGTTAGAGGTCATGGGAAGTAGGTCACGGCGCCCGAGTTGTTCTGCCAAATGAAGCGTTAGAGGTAATGGAAGTAGGTCACGGCGCCCGAGTTGTTCTGCCCAATAAAGTGTTGGAGGTCATGGGAAGTAGGTCATGGCGCCCGAGTTGTTCTGCCAAATGAAGCGTTAGAGGTAATGGAAGTAGGTCACTGTGCCCCGATGTGTTCTGCCAAATGAAGCGTTAGAGGTAATGAAAGTAGGCCACGATGCCCCGAGTTGTTCTGCCAAATGAAGCGTTAGAGGTCATGGGAAGTAGGTCACGGCGCCCGAGTTGTTCTGCCAAATGAAGCGTTAGAGGTCATGGGAAGTAGGTCACGGCGCCCGAGTTGTTCTGCCAAATGAAGCGTTAGAGGTCATGGGAAGTAGGTCACGGCGCCCGGGGGCCCTATGTCTCTTTAAGCATGAGAGGTCATGGGAAGTAGGTCACGGCGCCCCAGGACCCTATGTCGCTTTAAGCATGAGAGGTCATGGGAAGTAGGTCACGGCGTACCAGGGCCCTACATAGCTTTAAGCATGAGATGTCATGGGAAGTAGGTCACGGCGACCCGGGGCCCTATGTCGCTTTATGCATGAGAGGTCATGGGAAGTAGGTCACGGCGCCCCGAGTTGTTCTGTCCAATGAAGCGTTAGAGGTCGTGGGAAGTAGGTCACGGCGCCCGAGTTGTTCTGTCCAATGAAGCGTTAGAGGTCGTGGGAAGTAGGTCACGGCGCCCGAGTTGTTCTGTCCAATGAAGCGTTAGAGGTCGTGGGAAGTAGGTCACGGCGCCCGAGTTGTTCTGTCCAATGAAGCGTTAGAGGTCATGGGAAGTAGGTCACGGCGCCCCGAGTTGTTCTGCCAAATGAAGCGTTAGAGGTCATGAAAGTAGGTCACGGCGCCCGAGTTGTTCTGTCCAATGAAGCGTTAGAGGTCGTGGGAAGTAGGTCACGGCGCCCGAGTTGTTCTGTCCAATGAAGCGTTAGAGGTCGTGGGAAGTAGGTCACGGCGCCCGAGTTGTTCTGTCCAATGAAGCGTTAGAGGTCGTGGGAAGTAGGTCACGGCGCCCCGAGTTGTTCTGTCCAATGAAGCGTTAGAGGTCGTGGGAAGTAGGTCACGGCGCCCGAGTTGTTCTGCCAAATGCAGCGTTAGAGGTCATGAAAGTAGGTCACGGCGCCCGAGTTGTTCTGCCCAATGAAGCGTTAGAGGTCATGAAAGTAGGTCACGGCGCCCGAGTTGTTCTGCCAAATAAAGCGTTAGAGGTAATGGGAAGTAGGTCAGGGCGCCCGGGGGCCCTATGTCTCTTTAAGCATGAGAGGTCATGGGAAGTAGGTCACGGCGCCCCAGGACCCTATGTCGCTTTAAGCATGAGAGGTCATGGGAAGTAGGTCACGGCGTACCAGGGCCCTACATAGCTTTAAGCATGAGATGTCATGGGAAGTAGGTCACGGCGACCCGGGGCCCTATGTCGCTTTATGCATGAGAGGTCATGGGAAGTAGGTCACGGCGCCCCGAGTTGTTCTGCCCAATGAAGCGTTAGAGGTCACTGGAAGTAGGTCACAGCGCCCGAGTTCTTCTGCCAAATGAAGCGTTAGAGGTCATGGGAAGTAGGTCACGGCGCCCGAGTTGTTCTGCCAAATGAAGCGTTAGAGGTAATGGGAAGTAGGTCACGGCGCCCCGGGGCCCTATGTTTTTTTAAGCATGAGAGGTCATGGGAAGTAGGTCATGGCGACCCAGGGCCCTATGTCGCTTTATGCATGAGAGGTCATGGGAAGTAGGTTACGGCGCCCGAGTTGTTCTGCACAATGAAGCATTAGAGGACATGGGAAGTAGGTCACGGCGCCCCGAGTTGTTCTGCCCAACAAAGCGTTAGAGGTCACTGGGAAGTAGGTCACGGCGCCCCGAGTTGTTCTGCCCAATGAAGCGTTAGAGGTCACTGGAAGTAGGTCACGTCGCCCCGGGGCGCTCGCCTTATACAACGCTTGGCATCCTGTCTTTGTCTTCCGGAATCAGGATTCAGCTGTGCGTACTTGTTGCACCTCTGTGTATGCTAATTGATCAAACCACTTTCTGTTAAAGGTTTTTTGTAATCAAAATCTTCCGCCAACTACCATTCCAATTAATTTGATATGAATGGTAGAAGCACTGCTTGTGCAGCAACTTACCAAACATGTGTGGCTTTCAATCCATTTTATACTTCGATCCCCTGAGCACTGAGCTACGGGATCTCTCCTTCTTACAGGAATGCGTAATGATTCAGACCGACGCTGTCCCCATAGTCTTGCTTTTGTTACCGCTGTCCCCATAGTCTTGCTTGTGTTACAGCTGTCCCCATAGTCTTGCTTGCGTTACAGCTGTCCCCATAGTCTTGCTTGTGTTACAGCTGTCCCCATAGTCTTGCTTGTGTTACAGCTGTCCCCATAGTCTTGCTTGTGTTACAGCTGTCCCCATAGTCTTGCTTGTGTTACAGCTGTCCCCATAGTCTTACTTGTGTTACAGCTGTCCCCATAGTCTTACTTGTGTTACAGCTGTCCCCATAGCCTTGCTTGTGTTACAGCTGTCCCCATAGTCTTGCTTGTGTTACAGCTGTCCCCATAGTCTTGCTTGTGTTACAGCTGTCCCCATAGTCTTGCTTGTGTTACAGCTGTCCCCATAATCTTGCTTGTGTTACAGCTGTCCCCATAGTCTTGCTTGTGTTACAGCTGACCCCATAGTCTTGCTTGTGTTACAGCTGTCCCCATAGCCTTGCTTGTGTTACAGCTGTCCCCCCACCCCCACCCCCCACCCCATAGTCTTGCTTGTGTTACAGCTGTCCCCATAGTCTTGCTTGTGTTACAGCTGTCCCCATAGCCTTGCTTGTGTTACAGCTGTCCCCATAGTCTTGCTTGTGTTACAGCTGTCCCCATAGTCTTGCTTGTGTTACAGCTGTCCCCATAGCCTTGCTTGTGTTACAGCTGTCCCCATAGTCTTGCTTGTGTTACAGCTGTCCCCATGGTTTTGATTGCGTTACAGCTGTCCCCATAGTCTTGCTTGTGTCACAGCTGCCCCCCCCCCCCCACCCCCACCCCCCACCCCCCACCCCATAGTCATGCTTGCGTTACTGCTTTCTCCATAGTCTTACTTGTGTTACAGCTGTCCCCATAGTTTTGATTGCGTTACAGCTGTCCCCATAGTCTTGCTTGCATTGCAGGTCACCAGAGACGCTGTCCCAGTTCGACTTACACAGCCTGCATCTTGCCTCCAGTTCCTCCACCATCTCCACCGCCTTTGAGGATCATGGTCACTCCAGCGAAGAGGACAATGCAGGGGTCCCTGTAGGCAATGGCACGCTACCCCTTACCCCTACCAGCTCTACTACACCATCCACCCACCCCTTCATACCCACCACCCACCCCTCCACACCCACCAACCCCTTCATACCCACCACCCACCCCTCCACATCCACCACCCACCCCTCCACATCCACCACCCACCACACTACCTGTACCAGCCGTGTTGATGGACCCGCCAACCAAACCGCTACACTTACCACCGGCTCTCTCGTACCCCTGAACGGTGACACCACACCCTCTACTGTCAGTGCAGATCCCTCGTGTTCCTCTGCTGCACCGAAGGACCGAAATGCTCTACCTTGCAACTACACCCCTGCAGGTCCCAGCTCACCCGATGCAGGAGCAAACAACCTCCACACGCCCTCGAATAACACCAGCAGCAGCAGCCCTCTCGACCCCGCATCCACGCCCTCTCATCAGGCCTGGTCATTTCCAGGCAACTCTCCTGCATTCCACGACTCGACTTCCGCGCTTCCCAAAGACAGTTCTACACAGCCCAACCATGGTGCAAAGCCCTCTGACCATAATTCCACACACCCTAACCACATTTCTATTGGTTCCAAAATCTCCAACCACGCCTCGGCTCCCTCCAAGCACCCCCTGGCACCCCCCAGCCAGGCCCAGGGTCAAGGCGCGGTTTCCAAGACTACAAGAGACGGCGGACCGGTGCGAGTAAAGGGAGGCAGCAGGGCAGTCCAACACAAGCCTGCAGTCAAACCCAGGACGCTGCCCCCCGCTGTGAAGTCAGAGAAACGTCCAAGCAAGCCCGCAGTCATCGGTTCAAGGTGTGTGTGTGTGTGTGTGTGTGTGTGCGCGCGCGGGTGTGTGTGCGCGCGCGTGTGTGTGTGTGTGTGTTTGTGTACAGGTGTGTGTGTGGTGTGTGTGTGTGTGGTGTGTGTGGTGTGTGTGTATGTGTGTGTGTGTTTGTGTGTGTGTGTGTGTGTGTGAGTGAGAGAGAGAGAGAGAGAGAGAGAGAGAGAGAGAGAGAGAGAGAGAGAGAGAGAGAGAGAGAGAGAGAGAGAGAGAGAGAGAGAGAGAGAGAGATGCAAGGAAGCCCACTTGGGGAGAACGTTTTTGTTTTGTTTAGACTGAGGGCCACTGGAAGATTAACATTTGTTGAATGTGACATCCTTGTGATGATGATGATGATGATGATGATGAAGATGAAGATGATAATGATGGATGTTGATGATGATGATGATGATGATGATGATGATGATGATGGTGACGAAATAGAAGAAAGTGCCTCAATACGGTTTTGAGTGCTAGCAAAAGGTCCTAAAGGTGTTTCCACATCATTAAGACCCAAGGAAAAATAACTTTATTACCACAGAGTGTGTGATGAAGTGTAATCTGTGCCTAGCATCGCATTTTGGGGATGCTAACAATCTGATATCTCTGTCACCAGCCTGATTCTTTGTTACTTATATAGTTTTCTGTTGATTCAAGGGATACTTCTCTAACACACATTTGTTTTCATGTTTACTTTTCTCATAATCTACATAGCAACGAGCACATGAAGCAAATGATTGAGAAAGTGAGGGAATAGATGCTGGCAGTAATGGTAAGCTTGAGTGCTGGTCTTCAGGCAGTTCACCCCTTCCTTCCTCAAAGATCTTTCCCGTGATATTTTAGTCACTATGTAACTGCATTTATTGCGAAGAATGTCGGATGCAACAACATGCCACGATTGCGTTTCACTAACAAAAATCCTTGACTGTTGTTTTTCAGGCACTGAAAGTCCTTGTGGCCTCAAGGCCATGGAAACAGAAAGCTGGATGTAGCACAGACTTGGATAGGGAGCCTCAACTGACCCGAGGATCTGGAGAATACTGCAGCCAGCCTCCAGTGTGACTTTGTTGTGTTTTGTAGAAAGTAGACATGAGCAAGACTCAGGGACTACAGAGAGTACCAAGTATAATGCCTACTGTGTCGGTGTATGTGTGTGTGATTTGCATAGGTGTATGTGTGCCTTTGTTTACTCCAAGTGTAGATACACTTGTTTATTGTAGTAGAGTGCGGCATTGCCATTACGCTGAACAAGACTTTGTTGTTATGTTGGTTGGGTCATTCTTCCATTGTGTGATTGCTGTGGACATGCCCGCAAAGTGTCGATGCATATTTTTTGACGAGTGAAATGAGAGTGCCTCCGTGCGGATTGCTATGATGAAATGTCAACATTGCACTCAGTAAGGAAACAAACCACTCATTCATAGCTTTCGCAGGGCTTCCACCTGGCTTCTTCCTTGCTTAGAGTGTTGGCAATTCTGAATAGTTAAGTGAATAACGGAGTGATACTTTGTTAGGAAGTAGCAAGTACAGGTGATGAAGGCATGTCGAAGTGCAAGTATTTTCCTGTCATTAGTGCGCCCCCATCTGCATCTCCTCAAATCCCAGTCGTCCTCAGGTGTCGGGACATGCACTGCAGCAGTGCATGTGATGGCATAGGAAATCAGTGCTGCCTTTATACAGACAAGTAGCACCAGTCAGTGCCAGCCTTCTCTTTTACTTGCACAGCCGCCTCCATCATCACAGGCCTTAAGGCAGACCGAGCATCCACTCCACTGCACTTGACAAAGAACACTATGACAGATCAGTGCCCCCAATGATGACATGTATGCATCCCTCCTTTGGCAACGTGTTTTTGCTCTTACATCTGTGCAAAGCCAATACATGTATCAGGTTCCCTTCACTCTCCTTGAATTCAAAACTTACATCTGTGCAAAGCCAGTACATGTATCAGGTTCCCTTCACTCTCCTTGAATTCAAAACTTACATCTGTGCAAAGTCAGTACATGTATCAGGTTCCCTTCTCTCTCCTTGAATTCAAAACTTACATCTGTGCAAAGTCAGTACATGTATCAGGTTCCCTTCTCTCTCCTTGAATTCAAAACTTACATCTGTGCAAAGTCAGTACATGTATCAGGTTCCCTTCACTCTCCTTGAATTCAAAATCTTGCCAAGGCAAAGTATGTGACTCCTTCGCTATTCTAAAGCCAAATATTTTTGGGCGGTTTGTGACCCTGAACTTTTTTCGATCATGCAAAAATAGAAAGAAAGAGAGAAACTAGTGGTAAACAAGCAACTGCATGCTGTCCCACCTTCCCAGCCCTATGAGCATGCTGTCCCACCTTCCCAGCCCTATGAGCATGCTGTCCCACCTTCCCAGCCCTATGAGCATGCTGTCCCACCTTCCCAGCCCTATGAGCACTTGGGGAATCCATTCTTTAAGAAATTTGTTTTATGTGTCTTTGCATGAAAGTTTGGTTTATGTTCAATTTAGCCTCTTCTAAAAAGAAAAGAAAAAAGTTCAGGCTGACCTCCGACCCTTAATTTTTTTTTTGGTTGCCATGTTACCTTAACCACATATATTTTTTGTTGTTGCCGAATAGTAAGAAAGCATAAGGTCCAGAATACACGAGACTGCTGGAGTGAGAGAGAGCTCTGGTCGGGCTGGGCATTTCTCGCATGGACATTCATGGCTCTTTTCTGTAGACTAGAGGGAAAGTTGTTGCAATAGAAATGTGGGGTGAAGAAGACTTCTTCATTTTATGCAAGAACTGTGTCTATCAACTGTAAATGTACATATGATCTGATCATAGGGCTAGATATGTGAGTGCAAATTTAACATCAAGGGTAACTTTTTTGGTCATGCTCTATCGATCGTTATCTGTGATGTAGCCTACATCATGATTACTATAAAAATGTAACCCATGACTATACTTTAGTGTGCAGAAATTACAGAAGACAATTTTACATCAGGAATGGAGATAGTTATTGCCTTTCTGAAAATGTTGTGCCTATATTTATCATCATTCATAGCCCTGTTATTTTGATGAAATATTTATTTGTAGATTTGTACATATACATTTGATTCAGGGCACTACCATATACATTTACTTGTGACTGCCTACAAGGAACACAGACTTATTCTTAAGGCAAAAAATTCTTGCCACACTTCCAGCAATGGAAATTGCAGCCAGTTGTACTAAATTAAAAGCTGTATGACAATGAGGCTGCAACTCCATATCCACAACAGTTGAAAAAGCAATTAAAACTTTTTGTCCATGGAATACCCAAGTCAGCAACATTTCTACCACTGGCAAAATACTTTCAATGGTGTATCAACTTTTCAGGCACATGTACACAAGTGATCTGAAATCTGTTGATTATTTGATACCTTGGCAATGTTTAGTATGAAGACAGAATCACATTAAAATGATCAGCTCGTGTAATTTGCTTTGTTTATTTAATATGTAGGTTCATGGACAGTTTTGTCTTGGAGTTGGAGCATGGAAAACCAGCATGTGGTAGGGCTGGATATTCATGACTGCATAACAATGGAAATAGTTCAGAATGTGTGCATTTCTCAGTGTACACAAATGTGTGGATCAAAGCAGACATGTGCAAAAGTGCATACGCATGCTTATGCTCAAGTTTAAGAGCATGTGTTCAAAATTATAACCAACAAGTGCAGGGGATCTTGAAGACATCAGTTCCTTCATTTATTAATATGTTCCCATCTTCAAAACCATACATTCTCAATTTTCATTCTTGTGTTGTAATAACATGCATTTAAAGCTGAATCCAAATTGTCACCACGATGCACCCCTCAGACTAACTGTAGCAAGTATCCTTCCCATTCACCTCGGTACCTGGACACTGACAAGACAAAAAGGATGCATTCACAGTACATAAAAAGGGCACACATACCAAGAAATCTATCCGATTCAGCATTCAAGCATTCCTTGCTCTCATCATGATGATGAAGGAGACTTACTAAACACTTCCCCTACACTCAAAACTTCCTCATGATGGGATGATGTGCAATGTTGGCCTTCCCAAACACCACCATGGAAAGGCAAGACTTTCCAAAAGCCATCCTCCACTAGAAAATTAGCCAATTCTTCTTGCACACATAAACTATCTGATCAATTCTACATCCTTGTGCATGGATTACCGATCCAAGATCATTCTCCTCAAAGGAAATATTTGACAGACACACAGCCACTTGCTTGAATTTGAAACGGTTGACTTTTTTTCACAAGTTCTCTGGAGAGAAAAGGCAGTCAGGCAGTCCTACACGGCCAGACTACTGCACTCTGCTGTCTACTGGAGGAGCAGCAACAACTGGCCCGACACATCACATTCTCTCTGTAGCCAGGGTCACTGAGGCACAGAAAGCACCTGTAGCAGGATGGCACATCAACTAAAGCCTGCAGTCAGCAGTCTTCTCCAGGCCCACAGCCCTCAAGCAATCTCTTGTAATGGTGCCACAGCAGCTGCTGAACTTTCTACCATTTGCACAAGTTTCTTCTCTCCCATCTAGTGTCTACCTGCACCAGGTCAAACCTACGTACATGCCACAAGTCTGCTCTTTTTCCAAGTTTTCACCGGCTTGCACATGTCTTATTGCATCAACATGAACATCAACTACATGAACAGATGTCTGAGTCATTATCTTCTGTCCCCAAACTCTCACAACTTGTCCCAGGTCTCCCAAACCCCTTGTCCCAGGTCTCCCAAACCCCTTGTCCCAGGTCTCCCAAACCCCTTGTCCCAGGTCTCCCAAACCCCTTGTCTCAGTTTTCAAAACCCCTTGTCCCAGTTGTCAAATTCCTTGACCTCATTTTTTCACATTCTTTGTCCCAGTTTTTCAGGCCCTGCCTGCAGTTCTTCCTCTACCCCAGTGCTGCCATCACAGCTGCTGCAACTGCGTCCCTTGGCTGTCCTCTCGTCTTCATGTCTTCTTCTTCTGCAAGTGGAAAGACAGCAGTGGTTAGAAGAGCAATCAAAAAAGTAATTCATTTTGCAGGCATGACCTAAATGCTGGAAGCAGCAACAAATACTATGCATATAGAGTGTGATGAGAAAAGGTTTGTAGCTGTCCGGTGAGTTAATATGAATAATCCGCAGCTCTGGGGTTCTAAACTTAATTCATCCATTAGCTCAATGACGACGCACCGCATCATATGATGCGGTGAGGTGAGCAACGGTTGACGACGCACAGCATCATATGATGCGGTGCGTATGTAAATTTCTTGTGCGTGTTGTAAGAGGCTCTGAACCAGTCGAGGTAGTCTAGTTCTCTTATAAGATAGTGAGGAACATTGTAGATCGTCTGTGTCTCTGAATTTGAAGAGGACAAGACACTGCCAGACTTTGTTTACACTTGTGGCAAGGGGCGAATTCAACGCTAAATCACAATGGCGTCGCGGCAGGACGATGAGGATGTTGTTGAAATCGCTATGAAAGAAGCATCAGATGAGAAGGTCGATGTGATCCCTTTTTCTGAAGATGAAAAAGATGCAGTTTTAGAGGAGCAGATCATAGGTATAGTGCACGAACTGCTGACAGAAGAAGAGGAATCGGAAACTGATCCGTACACGCTGTCGGCTTAGAGTCGGCCTCACTCCAGTCGAACTAAATTCAGGCACGCCAGACGGTACCCATCTTTGTTGCAATACTATATTCAAAATAAAATTAACGAGAGAATGACATTGATCTACAAGGATAGAGGAGACAAAGAGCGTTCTAATGATGGCAACAGTTTTTCCATTGCTTGATTAGTATTTTTTCAGCAATTTCTGTAAAAATGCCCAGAAACATGCGTCTCCAGTCAACACGAGCTAAAAATAGTGCCGTCTTCAATGAGTTAAAGACAGACAGACAGACAGACAGACAGACAGACAGGCAGGCAGGCAGGCAGGCAGGCAGGCAGGCAGGCAGGCAGGCAGGCAGACAGACAGACAGACAGAAAATTAATAGCATTGTTGAAACAGGAATGTATTGCAAAGACATGAGGAAAGCAATGATCTTGCAAGAAATAGGTCGGTGTCAACTTGTTTCAACATTTAAAAGCATTTCCAACATTTAAAAGCATTTCCATCATTTTGACACTGGTCTATTCCTTGCAAGATCCTAGCTTTGCACGCATGTAAGCACCACGCCCCAGAGCATCCTATGCAGGAATAGGGCAGTAAATCAAGGGAGATCACTCTGATCAAGACTGGCATTGAGCTGCTGCACAACACTTAGCACACTGTTACATAACCTGCCTCTCCCACCTAATCTGGCAAACACACAAACTAACATGGTGTTTCATCTGGCCAAGCAGAGGTTACAAGGCCCTTAATGCAGGACATTAGAGGAGAGGAGAATGCTTTGATGATGTGGGAGACTTTTCAAAGCAGGAATGTCAACTTGGTTAGAGTTAATCAGTAGACCTTTCATAAAATCATTATTCTTTATGCAAAATGATGCTGTGGTAGAGAAAGTGATCAGCAATCGTAGAGACATAAACATCAGCAATCACAGAGACATAAACATCAGCAATCACAGAGACATAAACATCAGCAATCACTGAGACATAAACATCAGCAATCACAGAGACATAAACATCAGCAATCACAGAGACATAAACATCAGCAATCACTGAGACATAAACATCAGCAATCACAGAGACATAAACATCAGCAATCACAGAGACATAAACATCAGCAATCACAGAGACATAAACATCAGCAATCACAGAGACATAAACATCAGCAATCACAGAGACATAAACATCAGCAATCATAGAGACATAAACATCAGCAATCGTAGAGACATAAACATCAGCAATCACAGAGACATAAACATCAGCAATCACAGAGACATAAACATCAGCAATCATAGAGACATAAACATCAGCAATCGTAGAGACATAAACATCAGCAATCACAGAGACATAAACATCAGCAATCACAGAGACATAAACATCAGCAATCACAGAGACATAAACATCAGCAATCATAGAGACATAAACATCAGCAATCACAGAGACATAAACATCAGCAATCATAGAGACATAAACATCAGCAATCGTAGAGACATAAACATCAGCAATCACAGAGACATAAACATCAGCAATCACAGAGACATAAACATCAGCAATCGTAGAGACATAAACATCAGCAATCATAGAGACATAAACATCAGCAATCACAGAGACATAAACATCAGCAATCATAGAGACATAAACATCAGCAATCGTAGAGACATAAACATCAGCAATCATAGAGACATAAACATCAGCAATCACAGAGACATAAACATCAGCAATCACAGAGACATAAACATCAGCAATCATAGAGACATAAACATCAGCAATCACAGAGACATAAACATCAGCAATCATAGAGACATAAACATCAGCAATCACAGAGACATAAACATCAGCAATCATAGAGACATAAACATCAGCAATCGTAGAGACATAAACATCAGCAATCACAGAGACATAAACATCAGCAATCACAGAGACATAAACATCAGCAATCACAGAGACATAAACATCAGCAATCATAGAGACATAAACATCAGCAATCACAGAGACATAAACATCAGTAATCATAGAGACATAAACATCAGCAATCACAGAGACATAAACATCAGCAATCGTAGAGACATAAACATCAGCAATCGTAGAGACATAAACATCAGCAATCGTAGAGACATAAACATCAGCAATCACAGAGACATAAACATCAGCAATCGTAGAGACATAAACATGTATCAAAGGAGTTGTCTGCTATTAAACATGCAAAAACCACAGACAAGCCATTCTTCACAACACATTATATTTGACAAAATGACAAAAGAAAAAAATGCACCTACCTTTGATTTCTTTTCCGGTTTAGCAGGCTTTTCATCTGCATGGAGAAAGGGGAAACTCATTGCTATTTGACATTAAAGGACTGATATACATTCCCAGATGTTCATTTCACTAGTATGGTAATCAGTCCATTCATCCATCAATCAACCTATCACAAAATTGTACCCACCCACCCACACACACTCCATAATGTGCTTTGCTGCCGTGTCTCTGTTATGATGCTCTGACACACTGTTTCATTGCATTGTGCTATTGTGAGCACAGCATTAAGCTGTATTGTGCAGTCATGATGTGTTGTTGTGTTGTGTTGCCGATTAGTGCATCATGTTTCAGTGTAAAAGAAAACATGCACGCACACACACACACACACACACACACACAAGCAAGCACATGCAAGCATACATGCACATTTGCATGCATGCATGCACACTCATGCACACACACACACTTATATGCACACACACACAGTTGCATGCACACACAGAAACACATACACACAGACACACTTGCACGTACAGATGCATGCACACATACACATACATACACAACACAACAAACGCATGTCATATTCCTCACCATCCAGGTCCAGGGTTCGTTTCCTGACAGGTTTGGGTTCGGGAGGAGGGATGTAGGCCTTGGCTCTTCTCTCCTGCTGCTTCTTCTTGGCCTCCACCTGCTTCTCCTGCAACGAGCACCCAGCAATCACACTCCCTGCAATGAGCACCCAGCAATCACACTCCCTGCAATGAGCACCCAGCAATCACACTCCCTGCAATGAGCACCCAGCAATCACACTCCCTGCAATGAGCACCCAGCAATCACACTCCCTGCAATGACCACCCAGCAATCACACTCCCTGCAATGAGCACCCAGCAATCACACTCCCTGCAATGAGCACCAGCAATCACACTCCCTGCAATGACCACCCAGCAATCACACTCCCTGCAATGACCACCCAGCAATCACACTCCCTGCAATGAGCACCCAGCAATCACACTCCCTGCAATGAGCACCCAGCAATCACACTCCCTGCAATGACCACCCAGCAATCACACTCCCTGCAATGAGCACCCAGCAATCACACTCCCTGCAATGAGCACCAGCAATCACACTCCCTGCAATGAGCACCCAGCAATCACACTCCCTGCAATGAGCACCAGCAATCACACTCCCTGCAATGACCACCCAGCAATCACACTCCCTGCAATGAGCACCCAGCAATCACACTCCCTGCAATGACCACCCAGCAATCACACTCCCTGCAATGAGCACCCAGCAATCACACTCCCTGCAATGAGCACCCAGCAATCACACTCCCTGCAACGAGCACCCAGCAATCACACTCCCTGCAATGAGCACCCAGCAATCACACTCCCTGCAATGAGCACCCAGCAATCACACTCCCTGCAATGACCACCCAGCAATCACACTCCCTGCAATGAGCACCCAGCAATCACACTCCCTGCAATGAGCACCCAGCAATCACACTCCCTGCAATGACCACCCAGCAATCACACTCCCTGCAATGAGCACCCAGCAATCACACTCCCTGCAATGACCACCCAGCAATCACACTCCCTGCAATGACCACCCAGCAATCACACTCCCTGCAATGACCACCCAGCAATCACACTCCCTGCAATGACCACCCAGCAATCACACTCCCTGCAATGAGCACCCAGCAATCACACTCCCTGCAATGACCACCCAGCAATCACACTCCCTGCAATGACCACCCAGCAATCACACTCCCTGCAATGACCACCCAGCAATCACACTCCCTGCAATGAGCACCCAGCAATCACACTCCCTGCAATGACCACCCAGCAATCACACTCCCTGCAATGAGCACCCAGCAATCACACTCCCTGCAATGACCACCCAGCAATCACACTCCCTGCAATGACCACCCAGCAATCACACTCCCTGCAATGACCACCCAGCAATCACACTCCCTGCAATGACCACCCAGCAATCACACTCCCTGCAATGACCACCCAGCAATCACACTCCCTGCAATGAGCACCCAGCAATCACACTCCCTGCAATGACCACCCAGCAATCATACTCCCTGCAATGACCACCCAGCAATCACACTCCCTGCAATGAGCACCCAGCAATCACACTCCCTGCAATGACCACCCAGCAATCACACTCCCTGCAACGAGCACCCAGCAATCACACTCCCTGCAATGACCACCCAGCAATCACACTCCCTGCAATGACCACCCAGCAATCACACTCCCTGCAATGAGCACCAGCAATCACACTCCCTGCAATGAGCACCCAGCAATCACACTCCCTGCAATGAGCACCCAGCAATCACACTCCCTGCAATGAGCACCCAGCAATCACACTCCCTGCAATGAGCACCCAGCAATCACACTCCCTGCAATGAGCACCCAGCAATCACACTCCCTGCAATGAGCACCCAGCAATCACACTCCCTGCAATGAGCACCCAGCAATCACACTCCCTGCAATGACCACCCAGCAATCACACTCCCTGCAATGAGCACCCAGCAATCACACTCCCTGCAATGAGCACCCAGCAATCACACTCCCTGCAATGACCACCCAGCAATCACACTCCCTGCAATGACCACCCAGCAATCACACTCCCTGCAATGAGCACCCAGCAATCACACTCCCTGCAATGAGCACCCAGCAATCACACTCCCTGCAATGACTGAATGAGCACCCAGCAATCACACTCCCTGCAATGACCACCCAGCAATCACACTCCCTGCAATGAGCACCCAGCATTCACACTCCCTGCAATGACCACCCAGCAATCACACTCCCTGCAATGAGCACCCAGCAATCACACTCCCTGCAATGACCACCCAGCAATCACACTCCCTGCAATGACCACCCAGCAATGACACTCCCTGCAATGACCACCCAGCAATCACACTCCCTGCGATGAGCACCCAGCAATCATACTCCCTGCAATGACTGAATGAGCACCCAGCAATCACACTCCCTGCAATGACCACCCAGCAATCACACTCCCTGCAATGAGCACCAGCAATCACACTCCCTGCAATGACCACCCAGCAATCACACTCCCTGCAATGAGCACCCAGCAATCACACTCCCTGCAACGACCACCCAGCAATCACACTCCCTGCAATGACCACCCAGCAATCACACTCCCTGCAATGACCACCCAGCAATCACACTCCCTGCAATGAGCACCCAGCAATCACACTCCCTGCAATGACCACCCAGCAATCACACTCCCTGCAATGAGCACCCAGCAATCACACTCCCTGCAATGAGCACCAGCAATCACACTCCCTGCAATGAGCACCCAGCAATCACACTCCCTGCAATGAGCACCCAGCAATCACACTCCCTGCAATGAGCACCAGCAATCACACTCCCTGCAATGAGCACCCAGCAATCACACTCCCTGCAATGAGCACCCAGCAATCACACTCCCTGCAATGAGCACCCAGCAATCACACTCCCTGCAATGACCACCCAGCAATCACACTCCCTGCAATGACCACCCAGCAATCACACTCCCTGCAATGAGCACCCAGCAATCACACTCCCTGCAACAACCACCCAGCATTCACACTCCATCTTCTTTTAATCCTGAGTCAAACACAACTGACTACCTGGGGCAACCAAATGTTCTCTTCTGGCAAGGAAGAGTTGATCTAGACTTGTCCAAAAGCCGAAAAGGGCAACCAGATTTACCTCTCATTGAATCCAAGCACACACCAACTCAAAAACAGTGTCGATGCACAATGACGTAGCTGTGCGGGCAGGCTTTGAACTGCCTGCCTGCCTCACATAATGATATCTTATACATGGCCAATGCTAGACACAACTTAAAGGTAAGAGACACTGTTACACAGTGTTACTGTTAGTGTCGTCTGTTTGACTAGTGCGATCACTGTAGAGGACCAAACATGCTGCAGGGAGAGTGAATTTTCAATCTACTTGCCCAAATGGGCAAGCAGTTTTCAGAAGTTGTCAGACCCAGCAACTATTGGCTAATTGTGATTGCATTTCTGAAGAGTTGAGTTAAAACTGACTTGCAACAACCACAGCAAAATGTAGGCAAGCAATCAAATTCGGTGTCATATCAAACATGGGAACGATATTACTTGCATTCCTGAAGAGTTGAGTTAAAACTGACTTGGGACAAACACAACTAAATGTACGCAAGCAATCACATTCGGTGTTGTATCAAACATCGAAACGATATTACTTGCATTGCTGCAGAGTTTATTTACCACAGAGTTGCAACAATCACAGCCTTAATGGAAAATTTGCTTGCATTCTGTCTTAGACAAATAACATTCATTTTGTGCTAAAAGCAAACTTACTTGTCTCAGATATGAATACTATGATGTATAATTATAACCATTTTTTCATTTCCTCATAAGAAGTTGTCGTTTAGAATTTGTATTTCTCTACATGCTGTTCACAGCAAATTGTTTTCTGCTTGCGCTATACATGTAGTTTCCAGCATAGCTGCAGAAGACAAATGTGTTACTAAGAGGGAATGGAGAGCTTGCATAATTTTTATCCTCTGCAAGAATCAATGTTCAGTCTTACCATGAACTTTGCCCTCTCTCTGGCCTTCTTCTCGCTCTCCTTGAGGAAGTACTCGCCACTGGCCATAGCCTTGTCCATCTGGAATGCAACACAGCCTCCTGTCAACATCTGGCTTCCCAGGAATACAAATCATACATATATTACACACACTCTCACACATATATATAGTTAGATGACAGAAGACGGACGGACGGACGGACGGACGGACGGACGGACGGACGGACGGACGGACGGACGGACAGACAGACAGACAGACAGACAGACAGACAGACAGACAGACAGACAGACAGACACATACACTAGCCACAATAAGTTAAGGGTCACTCTTGAAATTTTATGAAATTACAATTTGTTGCAATGCTAACTGAAAAAAAGGAGTTACCAGACAAAAGCTTGACAGTGGTTGCGTATGACATTATTCTGCAGTGTGAAGGAGCCTTTAGCGCGTTACCCTTTGTTGAAAAAGCGTTCACTTGCGGTACAACGAAGCCGTTTTTGGGAACAAGCATGCAAATCGCTGACCCATTACATTTGTAACACATGGCTGTTGAAATAAAAAAAACAGATTGCACGTGCCCGACCAATGTCCCATGAACAGTTTTCAACGGTAGTTGGATAAAAAGAAAAACAAAAATGTTACCAAATCACTGCAGAGAAAGACAAGGTCGCAAGAAGAAAGCTGACGAATGTTGATCGTGGCCAAGCCCTGGGTTGGGCCCAGGATGGTATTTCTCAAAGAGAAGTTGCCAGAGGGTTGAGAGTGAGTCTTTCCGTCATTCAGCGCATCACTCTCAACCGTCTGGCAACTTCTCTTTGAGAAACACCATCCTGGGCCCAGCCCAGGGCTTGGCCATGATCAACAGTCGTCAGCTTTCTTCTTGCGACCATGTCTTTCTCTGCAGTGATTTGGTAACATTTTTGTTTCTCTTTTTATCCAACTACCGTTGAAAACTGTTCATGGGACATTGGTCGGGCACGTGCATTCTGTTTTTTTATTCAACAGCCATGTGTTACAAATGTAACGGGTCAGCATTTTGCATGCTTGTTCCCAAAAACGGCTTCGTTGTACCGCACGTGAACGCTTATTCAGCAAAGGGTAACGCACTAAAGGCTCCTTCACACTGCAAAACAAGAAGGGCAAAGCCCATACGACTCACATGCTTGACCTTGACCTTTATATGACCTTGACCTTCAGGTGACCTTCAAGGTCAAGGTCAAACAACTAAACCTACCAATGACATCATACACAAAGAAATGCTTTACACATTTTTCCTACCAAAATACATGTGACCTTGACCCAAGGTCAAGGTCATGCAACACAAAGCTGTTAATTCAAGACATAGGAAGCACAATGGTGCTTATTGGCACTTTCTACCATGAGATATAGTCACTTTTAGTGGTTCACTACCCCATTTTGGTCACATTTCATAAGGGTCAAAGTGACCTTGACCTTGATGATATGTGACCAAATGTGTCTCATGATGAAAGTATAACATGTGCCCCACATAATTATTAAGTTTGAAACAGTTATCTTCCATAGTTCAGGGTCAAGGTCACTTCAAAATATGTATACAATCCAACTTTGAAGAGCTCCTGTGACCTTGACCTTGAAGCAAGGTCAACCAAACTGGTATCAAAAGATAGGGCTTGCTTTGACCTATATACCACTTGTAGCTAAGGTCGCCATTCTCAATAACGTGGGAGAAAATTGGGAAAATGTGAAAAATGACTGTTTTTGAGACCACATTTATGGCTCCTGTGACCTTGACCTTGAAGCAAGGTCAAGTCACTATGTATGTTTTTTGAGGCCTTGTCATCATACACCATCATGCCACATTTGGTGTTGATAGACTTAATAGTCTCCGAGAAAAATCCAACGTTTAAGTTTTTTACGGACGCCCGGACGCCCGGACGGACGCCCGGACGCCCGGACGGACGGACGACACGGCTCAGTACATAGACTCACTTTTGCTTCGCATGTGAGTCAATAATGTCATACGCAACCACTGTCAAGCTTTTGTCTGGTAACTCCTTTTTTTCAGTTAGCATTGCAACAAATTGTAATTTCATAAAATTTCAAGAGTGACCTTGACTTATTGTGACTAGTGTTCAGACCTGCCAAGTGCTACGCTTTAGGCGTAGCATGCTACGATTTGGACATGCTTGCTACGCTGCTACGCTCGTCCGTAAAAACTACGCTTTACCCGCGTGCTCGAACTTTTGACCGCGATGGAGAACACCCCCCCCCCCCCCCCCCTCCCCCGCTTTCACGCCGCCGGTTCAGCATATTGCGCCGCCTTCCCAGCCTTATCTCTTCCCCCCCCCCCCCCCCCCCCCCCCGCTTTCACACCGGTGGTTCAGCGCTTCGTGGCGCCTTCACAGCCCCCCCACCCCCCCAAAACTTCCGCTACGCCTATTTCTTCAATGCTACTCCAAATAGCTCTGGATGCTACTCTTTGGCATGATGGTGGGTTGGCAGGTCTGAGTGTACATTGGCAAATACAAGAAAAGAAATAAAAAAGCAAGCAAACGAAGTTGACATATGAAATACTTACCTACTCAACTGACACCCTTTACATCCCTTGGACAAGATCTGCTCTATAATATCCCTCAGAGATCATTATTTGATGGAAATATCATTCAGTAAGGATCACATGAAAATAACTCTTCTTTTGTTTAAGCACTGCTTTACATCCTCTAAACCCTAGAGAAACTTCCCACTACATATTCTGTCTTTAACAAGATACCAGTCTAACAATAACCACAACACAAACACTCACCATTACCCCTATCATCACCATTTTTCTTTACCAGGTAAAACCACAACTTTTCTCCCTAGGGCTTCATCCCTGGTCATGGAAAGTAGCATTTGGGTCATACAAAGACTCACAAGGCCTCTCACAAACTTGCGCTATCCAAGATGCTAGGACAGTGAACCCACCTTGCTTTCAGGAGGTGCAGGAGGGAAGGGAGTGTACTCCTTCTTCTTGTGCACTTTCAGGGGCTTCTTGCGAGGCACGTTCTTGGGCTTGATGTGCTGCGGCAGCATGCGGGACCAGTCCTTGTCGCGCATCTCGGGGTCTGCCATCAGTCGCTTCTTGACCATCAGGGTCTGCAGCAAGATGGGGCACTCACTGTCTGTCCGTCTAAACCACAGATAGCACATTGAAGGACGCACACCAATGTAGTGTACAAGGTAAGGGTGAGGACTGTCAATCTCTCTAGACCATGGATGGCACATTGAAGGACGCACACCAATGTAGTGTACAAGGTAAGGGTGAGGACTGTCAATCTCTCTAGACCATGGATGGCACATTGAAGGACGCACACCAATGTAGTGTAAAAGGTAAGGGTAAGGACTGTCAATCTCTCTAGACCATGGATGGCACATTGAAGGACGCACACCAATGTAGTGTAAAAGGTAAGGGTGAGGACTGTCAATCTCTCTAGACCATGGATGGCACATTGAAGGACGCACACCAATGTAGTGTACAAGGTAAGGGTGAGGACTGTCAATCTCTCTAGACCATGGATGGCACATTGAAGGACGCACACCAATGTAGTGTACAAGGTAAGGGTGAGGACTGTCAATCTCTCTAGACCATGGATGGCACATTGAAGGACGCACACCAATGTAGTGTACAAGGTAAGGGTGAGGACTGTCAATCTCTCTAGACCATGGATGGCACATTGAAGGACGCACACCAATGTAGTGTACAAGGTAAGGGTGAGGACTGTCAATCTCTCTAGACCATGGATGGCACATTGAAGGACGCACACCAATGTAGTGTACAAGGTAAGGGTAAGGACTGTCAATCTCTCTAGACCATGGATGGCACATTGAAGGACGCACACCAATGTAGTGTACAAGGTAAGGGTAAAGACTGTCAATCTCTCTAGACCATGGATGGCACATTGAAGGACGCACACCAATGTAGTGTAGAAGGTAAGGGTAAGGACTGTCAATCTCTCTAGACCATGGATGGCACATTGAAGGACGCACACCAATGTAGTGTACAAGGTAAGGGTAAGGACTGTCAATCTCTCTAGACCATGGATGGCACACTGAAGGACGCACACCAATGTAGTGTACAAGGTAAGGGTAAGGACTGTCAATCTCTCTAGACCATGGATGGCACATTGAAGGATGTACACCAATGTAGTGTACAAGGTAAGGGTGAGGACTGTCAATCTCTCTAGACCATGGATGGCACATTGAAGGACACACACCAATGTAGTGTACAAGGTAAGGGTAGGGTGACACTTGACATTGCAACTTTTCACCCACTAACGGGTGCTTGAAGTACACATTTAGAATTACATGAACAATCATTAGAAGGAATGAAGCTACAAGATGACATCTACCTTATGCATTATCTGCAATTTTGATTTTTTCCTTGGTTGTCATGTTCTAAAACGGCCATGCCAAGTGCGTTAAATTATTCAAAAACAGAGTTGTCAGAGGAATAATGGTTTTGTCATGTCAGTTGTCCATCCTTCCAGAGCCCCTTTACATCCCCATCCCAGCCCGAGCCACTCCCCCACCCCCACCTGTCACCCTCACCCCCCACTTGGCCCAGGAATCAGTGAGGAAAACATGGTTTGAACTCCAGAGCTGGGTGACTTGCAGCCTATGATGTCTGTTTACAGAGACTTTTTAAAGCATAAATAATAATTTGAATAAAAGCCTGGTACATGAAACAGAGTTTGTCTGGCCATCACAGACAGACGGATACTTACACTGAGTAGGGCCACAGGCAGAATGTTCTTGGACATGGAGTCTGTCACTACACGGCGCACCTTTGAAAATAAACAACCCACTGAATACAGTTCAAGACAAATGGCAAAAGTGAACCAAACACAGTCAAAATCAACACAGTGGACATTGCAATTAGGCCATTGTTATTAGAGAACCATCCAGTTGAATGATAAAGTGAGTTTGTAAGATTACCCCAAAAATTGCAATCTTTTATCTATTATTCTCAAGAATAAATTATAACTAATCTTTTTTCTATTAAAAGAAAAGTGCCACTTTTTTTTCAGAAGCAAAACAGCAGTGAAAACATGCTCAGACTGCACGCCTCTCTTTCTGTAAGAAAAGTTAACTTTGTCTTTGAAGTTGTCTTGCGGCTTGATTTGGCACAGAAAAAGTTGTAGTGCGTTACTAGTGCGTTACTAGTGCGTTACTAGTGCGACACATGACATTAAAGTGGGACGTGATACATTCAAAGTGGGACATAGTATGCAAGTGTCTTCATGTCAATGGATTGGATATTATTGAATAGTAATATATCACTTATTTAACAGGAGTCAGTTTTTTCAAGCAGCTGTTGTATTTATACAAATGTCCTCAAATATTGTATTAAAAAACCCTTAACTTGCACTTTTCTTTAAATCTCATCCCAGACCAAGGCACTGGATGCTAAGCAGATACTTTTGTGCAAAACTCAGCATTTTCTCCTCTCCACTCAAGCTTAAGGGGGGATATGGCAGTGCCTATAGGGCTGGAGTAAAGCAGTTCTTTTCTAAATACATAATTATTTTCATATCAAAGGTACACATGTTGGGTATTAAAAACTGTGAAGATAAATTTTTTTAAACCTTCTGTTGCCATGGAAACCTTCCAAGATGGCCGCCACATGCAATATATTTAAAAATACAAAACTCAAAAACTACAACTCATAACTACACCATTTTTTTTATTCAGCAAGATACACATCAACTCAAACTTTTTACAGAAGGGCATCAATTTCTATGCAGTCTAACCAATTTTCTGAATTTGAGGTCCACTATCCCATAAGCTATGCCGTGAAAACCCTGTTTCCCAGACACATTTTAGACAATTACAACAAGAAGAATGGGAAAATATCAATATTCTTCTGTAAGAATGAAGGAAACATAAGAAAGAATAAGACCTGTAAATTGCAGGGCTGTATCATGCTTCCCTTTTTTTCCTTGTATTTTCAAATATAGCAAAAACCGTATTTTGAGAAATCAAGGAAAACAAGATTCAATGTCTTAGTATTCAATAATCAAACTTCCTCAGTCATATGGCATTGCTGGCCCCTCATTTTGAAACATATGAACAACCTCCACAGCTAATATCTAGACAAAATCTTTCCTGAAACTATTTATAAAAAATTACTGACACTATAAAACCGAGTTGGACAAAACGCAAAATAAATGCTTATCAGCACAATGACTGATTAGACTGAAGAAATCAACTGGATGAATAAATACAGCAGATTCATGCATGAAAATCTCAATATTATTCTGTAATAATGAAGGAAACATAAGAAAGAATAAGACCTGTAAATTTCAGGGCTGTATCATGTCCCCTTTTTTCCCTTGTATTTTCAAATATAGCAAAAACCGTATTTTGAGAAATCAAGGGAAAAAGATTCAATGTCCTAGTATTCAATAATCAAACTTCTCCAGTCATATGGCATTGCTGGCCCCTCATTATGAAACTTGAACAACCTCCACAGCTAATATCTAGACAAAATCTTTCCTGAAACTATTTATAAAAAATTACAGACACTTCAAAACCGAGTTGGACAAAATGCAAAATAAATGCTTATCAGCACAATGACTCTTTTGTGCCAGGTCCCATCATAAGATACACTAATGTCTATGATGGGAATCTCTCCTCCACCAAGGCTCTCCTGAAGGTCTGCATCAGTTGCTGAGTAGGCCTCTCTGACAGCAGCAGCAGCACGCTCCAAGACCTCTGCACCCTCCTGAACTTCAACTTCTGCAAATTGCAAGACATGGACTAAATATATGATCATATTCATAAATACTAACTGAAAACAAAGCTTAGATGACTGCAATAATCAATTCATAGGAAGCAGTATTCATGGATTTAGAATCATGTCAGAACGCGACAAAATACCAATAATTATACACAGATCAATGTAAGGAATTTAATTGAGCAAATTGATTGTTTTTCTTACCTGTCAGTAGCCGGTCGTGGCGCTGGAAGGTCTTCTTGTGCATTCCTGGCAATCCGAAGATGGTGCTGAATTTCTCTAGAACCCGATGGCCTGTCCCAACCTCATGACTAAACAGAGTCATCAGTCTGTTGACTTCAAATGCCACGTTCTTCTTTGTGGACCCTCCCACTCTTGGAGAACTCAGTTCATCGGCTCTGAAGCCGCATTTGTGACACAGGAGCTCCAATTTAGTGGAAAATCCTTGATTTCCACCTTCACAGATGCCTACTTCCAGTTCATTTTCAAAACATTCTGGGCAAGGAACTTGTGCCAGCAGTTTCGTCAACTGATCCACGTGGGAAATCAGCCACTTCTGAGACTGAGCGTCTCCACAGGCAGTGTCTGCACTTCTGCTTGCTGCTATGTCCAATTTCTTCCGAGATGCAGAAACCGAAGTTGATTCACTAATTCCAGCTTGGGAAGTGGATGGAAACGGTTCTTGAGTTGCACAATCAGTCGATGAAGTGGATGGGACTGGAGAATCTGTTGTTGACATCGGTGCAGGAGTCGAAATAACCGATCGAACTGCCTGCTTCTAACTAGTTTTCCTTTCCTCGGCATTTGGCTTCTTCAGTGCACCAAAATCACAATAATAATACACGCGAAGAGTTACGAGTAGATTCTGCGTTCAACCTGAGGCGCCATGTTGTCGTCATGCAGTGGAGAATTGTGGGAGGAATCCTAAGCTTCTGATTGGCCCACGTGACCATTTCCTTTGTTCTCCCGCAAAATAGGCTCTCCTATTGAGGTCAACCACGCTATCATGACTTAGTATAGAGGAGTTCTCTCCCTTGCAGCATTCTCCTAATGGAAAGAGCTACAAAATGATACCAAACATGTCGGCATTCAAGCTTCGATCGTGTATGTTGTCAAGTGGAAAACAATGACACCGTCAGCCCCAAAAAGCAAAGAAACAATTTATTTCGGTGACAGGTAGTGTACATTTTAATATTTTATAAATATTTTCGAGCCCATTTCACACTTATAAAGACCAGCGCTGGTTAGTAGGATGGTTATGCAACTCAAATCTGCAATAATCCCAACATCGACGAAAATCAAGAAAATAGTGAGTTTGCACTGCCGTATCCCCCCTTAAAAAATGATATTTAAAACTCCTTACAAAACAAAACAAAACAATCCCGACAATCAACGCCACATGAAATTCACAGTACAGCCCCTCCTCACCTCCCTCAGGCCGCGGTGAGGCCCAATAGCAGTGACAGTGAAGCCCTGGACCAGAACATAGCACTCCGTCAAGATCTCCAGGGCCTGCAGAACAACACATATATGGCATCAACAGAATGCAAAACTTACTCCTTGTCTTTAGAAGGAGAAAAATAAATCTTGTGTGTCTCAGCTTTGAAGAAGCGTGTGTGGAAATGCATGACATGAAAAATAAAGATATCTAATCCCATCAGCCCTTTCCACATTCAGTTTTCTTTCATCCTCAAAGTGAACATATAACAATGCAAGCACACACACACACACACACACACACACATACACACAACCTCTCACGTACAACACATACACATACATGCAGAGACACATTTCTCACTCACTCACTCACTCACTCACACACACACACACACACACACACACACACACACACACACACACACACAACCTCTCATGTACAACACATACAACACATGCACAGACACAAGCTTTTACACACACACACACACACACACAAACACACACACACATACACACACATAACCTCTCGTGTTCAACACATACACACACATGCAGAGACACTAGCTTTCACACACACACACACACACACACACACACACACACACACACACACACACACACACAACCTCTCGTGTTCAACACACACACATACACACATACATACACACAACCTCTCGTGTTCAACACATACACACACACTCACACGCACACACACACACACACAAACACACAACCTCTCATGTTCAACACATGCACACACATGCATAGACACAAGCTTTCACACACACACACACACGCACACACACACACACACACACAAACACACAACCTCTCTATGTACAACACATACACACACATGTACAGACACAAGCTTACACACACACACAGCCACACACACACACAACTACACACACACACACACACACACACACACACAGGTGCATAGAGCACTCATTTTGATTCAGTGAGTCACAGCACTCAAGAAAACAGACTTGCTGAAGTCTAAGCTTGTGGCTCAAGCAGTGACAGATGCTTTGAGGATGATTTCCAGAAGCTCACCTTGAGAGTAGTTTTGTTTGGTCCAATCAGGCGGTCTCTTCTCTTGACAAATTTCTTTCTGCTCCTGACAAGATTTTTTATTTTGATGATGTCACAGAAGACATTGTCCTCCATCAAGGTGACGGCCTGGAAATGACAGATGACAAATTAAAGAATACACGCACAAACAGGAGAAGGATTATGAAGTTCTTTAAACACAGTAACTTTCACTTAAGCATTAGTCTCAAGATTATGTAAAAGTTGCCATCTATTCAAAGGGCTGAGAGATGAATTCTCCAGTTGCACCTGACAACATGCGAAAGTCTTCACAGATAGGACA
>JAWQFJ010024637.1:47500-57500 GCA_034096865.1 Theodoxus fluviatilis | reverse complement strand
TTCATTAACTTTGAGATTGCTGATGAACTGTTACAGATAGACACATAAAGTAATAACATAAAATGCTTGAAATTGAATGAACAATATTTTGGTGTGCAGTTTATAGTCTTTATTCAAATCCTGATTTTTTTCGGTCAAATTTTATATGGTAAACATTTGTGGGTTTTCCACTCCTTGAGAAATAATACAGGTAAATCACTATGCAATAGTGGGTAAATACCCTATAAACCCTACTGGATGTTTGGTTTAATCATCTGTGCATACTAATGTATCATTCTCTTTGACCAAAATTGCACTCTTTAAATTACCATGTAAATTCGATGATCCAGGTATTAGAGAGGCAAAATGAAGTAATTCTGATTACCTATACTCTTTCATCTTAACCAATATTCCTCAAATTATTGCAAATGTAGAACTGAATAGCATCAATATGTGGATAATTAAACATGAAAACAGTCTGCAGTAAAGTTTGTCTTCTACATTCACGATTTGATAATTTGTCTGTAATAAAACTGAAAAATTCTACTGATTTTTGTCATTATGAGACACAAGAAGGCATTACACACTACACAAACATTTTCAAAAACTTACCTCAAACCAGCAATACTACAAAAACATCCAAAAAATTGCTATATTCATGAATATCCTTTCATGCAAAACAAGAAGAGCAAAGCCCATACGACTCACATGCTTGACCTTGACCTTCAGGTGACCTTCAAGGTCAAGGCCAATTAACTACACCTAGCAATGACATCATACACTAAACTAAGAAATGCTTTACACTTTTTTCCTACCAAAATACATGTGACCTTGACCCAAGGTCAAGGTCATCCAAGGTCATGCAACACAAAGCTGTTAATTCAAGACATAGGAAGCACAATGGTGCTTATTGGCACTTTCTACCATGAGATATAGTCACTTTTAGTGGTTCACTACCCCATTTTGGTCACATTTCATAAGGGTCAAAGTGACCTTGACCTTGATGAAATGTGGCCAAATGTGTCTTCTGATGAAAGTATAACATGTGTACTACAATGTTATGAAGTTTGGAACAGTTATCTTCCATAGTTCAGGGGCAAGGTCGCTTCAAAATATGTATACAATCCAACTTTGAAGAGCTCCTGTGACCTTGACCTTGAAGCAAGGTCAACCAAACTGGTATCAAAAGATAGGGATTACTTTGCCCTATATACCATATATAGGTCAGGTATCCAATCTCAAAAACTTCAGAGAAAATTGAGAAAATGTTTAAAATGGCAGTTTTTTAGACAACATTTATAGCCCCTGCGACCTTGACCTTGAAGCAATGTCAAGTCACTATGTATGTTTTTTTATGCCTTGTCATCATACACCATCATGCCACATTTGGTATTGATAGACTTAATAGTCTCTGAGAAAAATGCAACGTTAAAGTTTTCGGACGCCCGGACAGACGAAACGGGTGAGTACATAGACTCACTTTTGCTTCGCATGTGAGTAAAAAAAAACCACCAAATCACTGGTGAAGGTAGGAGGCACATTCACACATACCAGTGTGTCCAATTGCGGGAAGCAGTCTCATCCAAACCAGTGATCCAGTTTGCATGAAACTTGGAAGTACACCAAGTAAACTGAGTAATCTAATTGCATGAAACTTGAGAGTACATGCAGTAATCCAGTTGCAATGAAATTTAAAGTACATCACAGTAATCCAGTTGCAAAAGTCAATTTACTCAGCGTCAGAGTCGATCTACGCGAGGAGTTTCGACTCGCCCATGATTATATAGTCTTTGATTGAATTAGTCGCGCTTACCACGATAAGGGTTAGATATGTCACGTAATATGTGTACCATCCCAGGTCACAAACTGCATAAAAATTTAATAAAAATCAGCTGAAAGTGGAATAAAAAACTCAGAAATCAGCTGAAACGCTGATAAGTCCCATCTCTGCTGGCACATGTGTTCATTGTTGCCTCTGCCCTAGTCGTTGCATTCTCAAGCGAGTCAAGGTCGTCCACTGAAGCCTTCGGTGCAGTCACAAAAAAATTTCCTATGGATCCTGTACGTGCAGCTGCATCTTCATTAGACTTGTGGACCTCCGATTTCAAGTGCTTAGAAATGTCATTCTTGCCTCCGTGGCTCACATTGATGTCTTTTTTGCAGAACGTGCAAAACGCGTGTGATTTCGATTTCGACGATGGGCGAAATGCCGGGAATTCCGATTTCCACTCAGCCTTCCACTTTGCGCTGTACTTTGCTCTCTTTCTGCTTCTGACAAGAGTGGACTTTCTTTTCTCATCCTCTGTGTCACGCTCACTGTCGGATTCAAAATCGGTTTCGCGAGTCTTTCTCTTTGAGTTTTCAATGGACGCCATCTTCATTGAGATCGGTCAAGCAAAATGGCGGCTATTCCAGGTTGTAAACTGGTTCTCGATTGGACGAAGGTCCTGACTCAACTAATCAAAACAATTGTACTGCAGATCTGCGGAATGACCTTCAGTGGCGCGGTAGAAAGTTCGGATCGTCATGTAAATGCTTTGGAAACGAAATAAATCTTTCAAAATTTTTCATTTTCGGGAGATCGGTGGGAAAAAAATCGGGAGATTTACGAAGCTAGCGGGAGGTTGGGAGATAGGGTCTGAAATCGGGAGTCTCCCGCTAAAATCGGGAGAGTAAACAGGTCTGGGTACACACACACACACATCCCACATACACACACATGCACATACCCCACTAACAACATACATGTGTGTTAACATACCACACAAACACCACACACATTCACACAACCAACCACATACACACATGCATGCTCTCTCTCCCATTCATACATACACACACCCTCCCTCCACACACACACACACACACAGCCTCCCTCCACACGCACACACACCAGACCTGCCAACCCACCATCATGCCAAAGAGTAGCATCCAGAGCTATTTGGAGTAGCATGGAAGGAATAGGTGTAGCGGGGGTGGGGAGAGAGATTAGGCTGTGAGGTTGGCGCGATAAGCTGACCCGGTGGCGTGAAAGCAGGGGGGGGGGGGGGGGGGGGGGGGATTCTCCATCGCGGTCAAAAGTTCAAGCACGGGGGAAAAGCGTAGTTTTTATGGACAAGCGTAGCAGCGTAGTAGCAGCGTAGCAAGCATGTCGAAAGCGTAGCATGCTACGCCTAAAGCGTAGCATTTGGCAGGTCTGACACACACACACACACACAGCCTCCCTCCACACACACACACACACACCCTCCCTACACACACACACACACACACACACACACATACAGCCTCCCTCCACACACACACCCTCCCTCCACACACACACACACACACTCCCTCCACATACACACACCAATACGTACATGTTTGCTCAGAGTGGCTTGCACCAGGGGCCAGCAGGTGGAGAGGTACTTTTCCCTGTGGGTGGGGTACTTGACCTCAAAGCTGGACTCCTCCAGCACTCCATGGGGGTTGTCCTCCTCTTTGAAGGGCGCCTCCTTCCAGCCCTCGGGCACAGACAGCAGCTTCTCCCCATCACCAGCCTCTGTCTTCTTTTTCTTCTTCTTCTCATCTGGTAGAGAAAGAATCAGGACCCAGATAAATCAAAGATTCTCAGATAAAATTACACTGTTAGTGAAATGAGAGTGTCAGGCACCAAGTCTGTCTTGTCCCATCTGAACAGACTATCTCAATAAAGTATTTGGTAGTAAAGTTGACAAGATCAAAAGTACCCTCATAAGAATAAAATATAAGAAAAAATTTAATGACAATATATATCCATGCTTCTGAAGTAGCTGCCATAACTTTGAAAGCCACTTCCAATGCTAGAAGTAGGACAACTAGGAACATCACATTTCGCGTTCCATGCTCAGTCACGTCAGTGTGCGCTTGTAACTCAGAAGTATTCTAAGAATTCTACAATGCAGTGCAGGAATGTTACTCTAGTGTAGATCTTGCTCCTTTTTAGCCCTAAACTAAAGAATGGCAGAGAAAAGTTTCATTCTGGAATTTTATTGAGTTTAGCCATATGTTGCAAAACCAAAGCATCCATGATCCAATAATAATAATAATAATAATAATAATAATATAGTTTATTTACGCACATACCTTCCCTTGACAGGCAAGCTCATGGCGTTTACAATCCAAAGAATCAACACTCATACAACCGCTCAACACCACATTCCCACAAAAACTCACACACTACTCACATAAAGATAAACAAAACAAAAACTAAAGTCCAATAGAACAAACATTGATCTCATCAAAAGAATGGACGCCATCTTTTGTCTCAGCTTTATCGATCACACTGTGGTCGCCTTGGTTAGCGAATACGTTGATAAATCAAGATAATGTCGACATACAATCAATCAAGCAAGCAAGCACTACATTTTGCTGCAAAGTCGTTCTCGATCCTACTAGTACTACAGTCTACACCTCGCAGTCTTTGCCATTCATAAATTTTTATGGAAACAACAGTGCTGCAGCAAGAGTGGGCTACAAACACATTTTGCGCCAACAAGTCGGATAAACACTTCTTTCGAATGAAAATGACAGTTATAATCTTCCAAAGGAAAGCTAAATCGTGCAAAATGTGACACTTACGGACATAATGCACAGCCATGGTAAAGATCGCAGCTTTCCACACGTGCTTTTGAGACGAGGAAACCACACTGAAAACGGTAGCGTTTCCGGCTCCGTTCCATGAAGTGCGCATGCGCAGTAGGTTTGTTGCAAGCTTTGGAGTTGCCTCTCTTTCCCTGCGTTCCGTTGACTCTCTGCTTCATCTCTGCTACGCTGTAGCAGGGTCAGGAGTTTCGATTGGTCGGTTTCTTTAATTATTTTTAAAGCACGTTACCATTAAAAGTAGAGGGTTTTGGAGGCCCCCTTTGAATACACGAATCTCGAATATTATTTGACACTCAAATTTATCACTATTGATCGAAGAAACGACATAATAAAAGTATTAGGGTGGAAAATCATTCATACACAATCTTTGGTGACGTTTCACCCAGTGGCAGAGGTCAACTTCCTGTCAAAGGTCGCGCAGCAGCTAGAGCGTTTGCTGTGCCTAGCAACGATGAAACTACAGAACTCGTAGCCGCATTTGATTGGCTCATACTAAACACAACTAATTGGAAGTCACTCCACGGTAAACATGCTTCGAACCATGGAGTTTACATAACATGGAAGTGGAATACGTGCCGATTGCTGTCAAATTTCGAAGAAATAAATGTTTTCGTGCTCTCATCACCGTGGCAGAGTGGATTGTATGTCTTGGTTTGATATTTGTAGTAAACGTCGGCATTTATACCCATGAGAGTAACAATTTAGCAGACGACACACATGTTTGGATTTCCTTGACCTTCCTCTATGACTGGTGATGGTTACCTCCCTTTTGTTATTAATGGATTTTCGACCATAATGCTTTTATTAAGTCGTTTCTTCGTTCAAGAGTGATAAATTTGAATTATAGATCCGTGAGCGTAGCAGAGATGAAGCAGAAGAGTCAACGGAACGCAGGGTTTGACCAGTTTCGCTGAACTTGCGCGCTGAATGCCAGCGGTGTAAACAAGTTCAACAAGTGCACATGGGAATGTTACATCTGTGTATATGTAAACATTTATCATACCAGTCAGCGACTTGCCATGCCATCGGGTTGGGGGTTTTAGAATTGACCCGCCGCGTCTCCCTACGCGATTCGTAAGAGGCGATAACAAGGGACACCGTGACTTTATTTGTTTGCTCTGAACTGTTCTTCTACAAGTTCTAGTGAGTTTCGTGCTTAATGGACTTACATAGCCTATAAAGGCTGAAAGGCCGTAAAACTACCCCCCCCCCCCCCCCCCCCCCCACCCCCTCTCTCTCTCTCTCATTCATATTCTTCTTCTTTCTTCAGTCTGCCACCTTCAACAATGTGAAGATTCTGCAGACACCCGGTTTTTACTCCTGGGTGGGGAGTTGTGCGTGCTGGGTATATTTTTTCTGTGGCCGGCACTCACCCGTCAAGGACATGAGCGTCAGGATCTTTATAGTGCGCGATTGATGTTGTGCATGCGTATCACACACTAGACCTCGGTTTATGAAGGTCCCATCCGAAAGACCTGTAAAGCCCTGAGGAGGGCCGTTTGGTAGCCCTGAAGAGGGCCGTTTGGTACCCGGTTTCACTCCTGGGTGGGGAGAAGCAATGCGAGTTAAGCATCTTGCTTAAGGATGCAACTCTGGGGACCGCGCAGCTTCGAACGCCGCACCCACTGGCCGCAAGCGACTGTAGGTCCAGCGCGCTAACCACTCGGGGTATACTAACTACTCAGTGCTCTGAATATTGTATAATATTTGCACCACTTTCTTTCATTCAATCATCTAAGGTGATTTCTCATCTTAAAATGCATGGATAATTATGCGATATATGGTTACCATAAATGCTTGGCATTTACTTTGCGACTAATGTCATTATGCCACTTTTCTGTTTGGGTGGCACTGGGATGGGGATTGGTTTATTCTAAAAAGGGCTGAATGTAAAACCAAATTTAGAGGTCTGTGTACACTTCTACTTCTAGCAAGGAAAGGGCTGAATGTAAAACCAAATTTAGAGGTCTGTGTACACTTCTAGCAAGGAAAGGGCTGAATGTAAAACCAAATTTAGAGGTCTGTGTACACTTCTAGCAAGGAAAGGGCTGAATGTAAAACCAAACTTAGAGGTCTGTGTACACTTCTAGCAAGGAAAGGGCTGAATGTAAAACCAAACTTAGAGGTCTGTGTATACTTCTAGCAAGGAAAGGGCAAGAAAAACCAAGATTAGTGGCCTTGTACTTGAGAAAGCAAACACTGGTACCAAAAGAGGTCAGTTCTAATCATGAAACAAGAACAATCTTCTGTGTGAATTAAATATTTAACTATGCAGTTCTGTATGAATGTTATTAGTTAATTTTTCATTTGGATTTGCAATGGGCTGATGGCCTAGCAATAAAATTAAGTTTATTTATGTTTGCATTTTTTATTTAATGTAATGTGTGTGTGTTCAAGAGCTAAATAGATGATACGCATATCTGCCTAATTTGTTATCCTTGCAGATTTGCAATGTGGAACACCGTATTTGATTATGCTAAGGGAGTTGTACAGCCCATCAGCCTCTGTAGGCCATGGATGTAGGGCTACTGATAATGAAATTCACGTAAGCTGATTAATGAGCAAATCAAATCTTGATTTCTCTTTTTTGACTGTTATGAGTAACTTAGAGGTGTGGTGGGCCAACCCACAGGATCTATCTGAAAGTTGTACATATTTTCCCAAAATTTCAGTTCGAACTTGATAATTTCCTCATGTACAATCATGCCCAATATATATAAAAATCACACAAACTTATCTTGTTTTAATTTCTGTCTCTGGTGGTTGACTTTGAATTATTTGACATCATGCATGTTCAAAAACCCACTGTATACTATGTAATCATGACTTTCATGCTAAACTTGTGACTGATTTTTCTTTTCCTTTTCATGTTATACAATAAGTGTCTGTTTACAAGAGCTGCTTGTTAAGACAGACATTTCTGCCCAGTCACCAACTTTGTGAAATAAAATTTTAACTCTCTCTCTCTCACACACTTGATAACTTCCCAATTGTGATCCATATTTATTTTCCTGTGTGTGTGACGAGTGTCTGGCCCAAGCACTAGGCCATTAATCACACTCTCCCTCTCACATCCGTCTGTTATGTACAGCCAGGGCTGCTCAAGGTTCCCCTCATCAGCTGAATCTGACTGCTGTGCTTTCCTTGTCTGCCCCTGGTCATTCAGCCAGGGCACCTAGGAAGCTAGGGAGTTTGTGTGTGTATATGTGTGTGTATAAGTGTGTGTATACTATATGTGTGTGTGTCACAACTGGTGGGTGGGTGGATATCTGGCCAGATTGAGATCACAAAGATCTGACCACTGCAATTGCCACCCTGGCAGATGAATTCCAGCCCATATGCAATAATGAACTTGGTGCGAAAATCCCCATGTCCATCTAACAGAAGCATCACTACAGCCATCTACCACTCAAGCAGAAGCATCACTACAGCCATCTACCACTCAAGCAGAAGCATCACTACAGCCATCTACCACTCAAGCAGAAGCATCACTACAGCCATCTACCACTCAAGCAGAAGCATCACTACAGCCATCTACCACTCAAGCAGAAGCATCACTACAGCCATCTACCACTCAAGCAGAAGCATCACTACAGCCATCTACCACTCAAGCAGAAGCATCACTACAGCCATCTACCACTCAAGCAGAAGCATCACTACAGCCATCTACCACTCAAGCAGCTCACTCACCAGTTCTCCATGTCCATGTAACAGAAGCATCACTACAGCCATCTACCACTCAAGCAGAAGCATCACTACAGCCATCTACCACTCAAGCAGAAGCTCACTCACCAGTTCTCCGTGTCCATGTAACAGAAGCATCACTACAGCCATCTACCACTCAAGCAGAAGCATCACTACAGCCATCTACCACTCAAGCAGAAGCATCACTACAGCCATCTACCACTCAAGCAGAAGCATCACTACAGCCATCTACCACTCAAGCAGAAGCATCACTACAGCCATCTACCACTCAAGCAGAAGCTCACTCACCAGTTCTCCAGGCAAGGTCTCCTGAAGTTTTGAATCTTGCCAGGAAACACTGTTTAAATTATGCGTATCACAAGTTGCATGCCCATGTCTATGAGCCAGTCGGTGTGTTTATGAACATGTGTAATGTCTTTTTCCCTCTACAAACTGGCTCCTTATCAGTGAGGGGCCCACTACCTGAAATAATCATCTCACAGCTATCTCTCAGCTTTGTACTTGACTGATACAAACTTAATTGTGTGTATGACTATGAGTGTTGCTGTATCTATAGCAGCAGTACAAAGTTGTTGTAGCTCAAAATTAAAAAGCTTTTAAAAAGTTGAAGAGGGAATGGAGGTTGGGTGAGGGATGAGGGTTTGTGGAGTGGGTACTTTCCTTCCTTCATATGATCACAGCAACATGCATCTGAAAACAAATGTTAATTAAAAATGTTTATTTAGGCATGTGACAAGTCAAAGAGATTTATGTGGAATAAATGATCTAGCTACTCTACAACTTTTTGTGCAAGGATCAATGGCTGCAGCACCAAATATTTGATGCTAGTTATACAACCCTTTAACTTTTGTAGGCTCTGCAAGGTCTTCCATCAATCACAACATTCCCTACAGCTGGTGTTAGCAAGACCAGGTCATTATCAGTTTAGTTAAAAAGATTGATTGCCTCTTGCTCAAAACTTTCTCAGCCCCAACACAAGAAACGGCTGCACCAGATTAACATGAAGTGCGACTGTCAAGTACAACTTCCTGTGTCCGGGGATCACTGCTGCCATGCAGGTCCCAGTGACTTTGCACTGCATGCAGGTCCCAGTGACTTTGCACTGCATGCAACCACTGCTGGTCTGTGCTATCAGATCAAAGATCAGTTGACCCAATGAGCAGTTGATGTCCAAGTTCACATTAAACCATTTCAAAAATACACTGTCCTAGTTCACTTGGACTAGTTGGATTGAATGAATGGGCCATCGGCCTTTTAAGATTAGGTCATTAGTTACAGTCCTATAGATGATAACATGGAGTTTCACAGCCCATCAACCTTTCTAGTCTATATTAATATAGGGCCAGTGATGACGAAAATCACAAGAGCTGATTGAAACAATAAGTTGAATTGCCTTTACAGATCACTTGAGCGGTGGGGCTATGCTTACCCAATTCACAGGGGGGGGGGGGGGGGGGGGGGGGGGGGGGAGGGCATCAAAATCGACTATGCGCTGCACTACGCTCGACATATAGGCCTAATTACTCGAGCTCGTCCAAGTAGTACTAGCAAATCTAAATAGTAAAGGTATTCGCCATGACGAATCGTATACGAAGCCGTGGTGGGTGTATGAAATCTCCAACCCACTAAGTGTTGCAATTTTACAGATGGTTAAAATGGGTTTGAAAAAGAAAAGGTAGTCCCTTTGCTT